>LR736890.1:2396593-2419344 GCA_902654985.2 Oryctes borbonicus
AAAAGTAATAAAAATCTGATGAACCGAGAAAACGGACCGTTGTCGTACTCTGTTCTTTTTGACCTTTTGCAGTAGGCTGGCACTCGTTTATATTTTGGGCCATAAAAGAGATCTTCCCGTCCATCTGGCCGTGTTTTTCGCATGTCGTAGTTTAAGACACGTAGAGGGTAGAATTAGGCACTTGTAAAATACAATATTTCTTCTCGGTGAAGGGATAGTTCATGCATGTTATCTTTCGCACGTCGTAGCTTCAAGGCGTGCAGGGGGTAGAAATAGGCACTTGTAAAGGATATCTGTTCTAAGAAGTAGGGATAGTAAATGCATGTTTAGTTTTAGAAAAAGTTTTTTCTCACTTCATTCGGTCACCGGTTGATGATGAGGACCATTCGTGTCCTCGAAACGGCCGTCCCGGACTAATTATTATATTACTATATAATAAATTAAACTTGTGTGGTGCGGAGGGTGCCGATACTTATGTGTTGTTTACCATACTACGCCACAGTCCTTGCTATCATTATTATAATAGTATAGTTCATTAAGATGAAAAACTTGTTCATTAAAGAAAAGTTGTCATCTGAACAGGCTTATTATAAAACAGCCTGACCAAGAGTATTGTGGCCCGGCCAATTCGCACCTCTAGTATGGAGCGCAAAATACATTCAAAGCAGTCTTAATTTAGAATTACATTCAGGTCGTGCATTAGCGGTGGTAGATGCAAAAATGTTGAAAACACTGTACAATCAGTTTTTGCTACACGTTCTTCCCCTGATCTCAGCAGAAGGTCGGCTAATGTGCTCACTATTTACACTTTTAAAGGAAGTCGGTGGAAAGTTTGGGCCCTAAGTACAGCGAAGCTTATTTCGGATGGTATTTTGAGATTTTTAAGCTTGATTAATCTTTTGCTATAGTTGGTTCCTAAATAAGCTAATATAAATTTTCGACATTTAAACCAGTGAATTGCTTAGTTAATGCTTTAGAGGCAGACATACCATTGCCTTAATTCTCTAAGGGAGTTTACTAAGGATATATAACTTTTTTCAAATTAGAAGCGGGTAATTTTTCGATGGTTCATGTAACCGAAACCATACAAAATGATACGTAACGTGGTGTTTTTCCTAAATAATTTTAAATTAATGTTACCGTGACTTTAACGAAAAGTGTTACTTTTGTGTAAAATTATATTCTATTTTATAGGAAAAACTATTATTTTGCCTTCTGTTCAAATTTTAGCTTTAATAAGAGGGACACGTGTCGTTCAAGTTACACGTTTAAGCCATAAAAATTAATAATATTCGGGCGTCGTGTTGAATTTTAATATCATAGGGACGCTATAAACTTCAATTAAAATTTTTTTTTCTGCATCCGCGAAGAAAAGGAAGAAAGCAAGAAAGTGGACGTGTTTAACGTTTCGATATTATGTACCTATACTATCTCCTTCAAAAAACTAAACTCACTGAGAAAAAGTTGTTGAAGAGTATTTACAAAGTATCGAGTAATTATTGGAATTTTTACACAAATTTTTACGTTATGGATATAGTTTAAAATTGAAATTATTTGAAATGTAAAATTAATTTTAAGTTATTAGATTAAAAATAAAAGCCAATAAAATGATAAAATAGCTTTTAAGTGTTCGATCGTGTCCGGTGTACACGAGTGGAGAATTCTCAATTCAATGGCTATTGTATCTTTTTAACGATTTTTTTTATATTAGTTATTTCAAATTTGAATCAAATTTACAATGTAAAATCATAAGAAAAATTTTTCTTGTTTTCTTCGAATCTTCATAGTAACTTTTCTCGAGTTTCTACGACTATAAACTTCTTTTTAAGCATTTCTCCCATTGATATAAGTTATTATAATAACTAAGCTGCTAGAGAGAATAGAAAAAAACAACGCACCGTACACTACGAGAATACATACCGGCCATCTGGTCGAACTAGTCAGGTAGCCACGCGCCATAAGTTAGTGAATACTAAGTTATGTGCATTCTTTTTTTTTACATGTGCTGCTTCACTCTAGAAAACACTGCTTATGAGGAAAACAGGAATTACATTATTTATCTCTGTTTCTTTAAATCTTTGTGTAGAATTCATCTAATATCTATAAAAATACTATAATTAAATAGAAAGCGATTAAAGTTAAAAAAGAATCAAAGAAATAACAGCACATACTAAGATATTCATTAAACATTATAGGATATATTGGATAGGGCTACTTGCTGGAGATACCTTGCACGTCTCTTATTTTGCTTAGTATCTAGAGGAAGGAGTGTCACTGACTGACACTATTATATGCTACCCTCTGCACAGATACAAAGTTCTCCGTTAACCTAGAGTGAGACTTCGTTGCATTTAAAGTGCTTTACACCTCAAAAAGGAGCGATTGGCCATCTCAACAATTACCGTTGCGGTTTCCCTTACAGTATATCAAATCACAAACCTAGTTTGAATTTTTCCATTTGTTCCGTTGTAAATTATACGTGTGTATGTACTCATTGCTTATAAAACAGAGTGGAGGTGGTTCTATTGACAAAATAGATCATTTCAAACTAGCCCAACCTGGTATCTCTGATGGCTTTAAAATCGATCATTGATCTGTTGGTGATTTTTAGACGAACTCCATATACATTGCGAAAACCAGCCAATGTCTATTCATCAGAATAAGGTTGCTGAATTTATATAAGAGAAAATAGACCTGTGACAAATGTTCGCGATTAAAAAATAACAGAAAGCACATTTTCTTTTTTTACCTTTATTTGGCCTAACAGAGAAGAACTAAAAACACATTCTTAAAGCTACTTTTGATCTTCCAATGGTGCTGACGTTTTGGTTGTTTCTAGTCTTCATCAACTTTCTTATTTCTTACCACCACTATATTAACGAAGAATTCATTTAGCCATGAAATTTCAAACTGTCGGACATCTCAATTATAATTAAAAAAAAATGAAGCCAGCGAAGAGAAACGTTATATGTTAAGTATTTCTTATTCATTGAAATACAACAATAGTAAATACAAAAAACAAAGCAATACACCAATAATTGCAGTAGAAGTTCACTTAGCTGACCACTTTCATTAATGTACAATTGCTTTCCTGCATTTCGAACTGCCCTTTCTATGGTTCTCCTAGGAATTACATCAAAGGCATTCTGGAGTCTACCTCGAAGTTCTTCATGTTTTGTGGGACATCAATTTTATAAATATTATTTTTAACAATTTCCCATAATAAGTAATCCAGAGGACTTAGCCGAAGGATCTCGGCTTCGCTATTCCCAATCTAATGATTTATAAAATAACTATTCTTGACCAAGTTTACATCAGGATTTAGAAAAGTGGCACGATGTGGCTGTTATCGTTCTGTACTCAATTGTAAATATCTTGTACTCGTTATTGTTGTATTTCGATTTGATGAATAAAAACTGCTTAACATATCTCGTTTATCTTCTTTGATATACCACATTGTTCTACTATTAGTGACCGATAATTGAAATGTTTGATAATTCGTTGATTAAAGTGAAATATTAAAAACCTTTGCCAACGTTATACAAAATTGAAATCAGAAAAAGTACCTTCTAACAATGTCAAAATCCAATATGGCTCTGAAAAAAAGTTGATAATGGCCTGAATGAACTGAAACGTCACATAAAAATTTGCCAATTTTAAACTTACCTTCTATCTCAAATAATAAATAAGATCCCCATGGTGAGTATCGAACATGGATTGGCCTGTATAGAGGAAGGTAGAGAAAAGGGAGTAAAATGAAACGCTCTTAAATAATACACTAATGTAATATAGTAATGAATAATTTACAATAAATAATATTGTCACCTTATATTGGCATCACACTGTCCGCGCTTGTGATGTTTTCATTTTTACATAATTTCTCATTAGACAAAATTTGCACTAAAAGTCTCTTATCACAAATATTGGCAACACTGGAAAATATTATACATGTATATATATTTATAGTATAAGTGACTTTGTCTTATTCTTTTTTCTTTGTATTTACTTGGTTATTAATTATCTCTATTTTGTAATACTGAACAGCCGTAATGTGAACTACTTGGTATTCCGTACTGTTTGATTTTCGATTTTAATTTTCCTCAAGGAATCTTTGATAATTATGTATCCTAGAAATCAGTCGATTTCGTGTCGTTTTGCTTTTGGGTGAGCACTTTGGAGCAAATAGTGTTGTCTCATTTACAAAAATATCATTTTTATGTATATATATCATTCTCTCAAAAGTCTTATGATACACTAAAACAATGATCAACAAGTATCGTGTCTCTAATATTACGAGCAATCGTTTTCGTTCTTATCAGAAATGTGTTTAGTTTTTCAAAATATATTTATAGAAATAGTAACATGTTTAGCATGCCGTTTTGTTTTGTATGTAATTGCACTAGTTCAGTTTCAACGTTGGCTACCTATTGTCTTCGACCACTACTTGCTTGAATAGCTGCATTCCGGTTGACATCTGGGACTTCACTTCATGGTTTCCTAACGCAGCCGTGCCGTCCTTGGCGATGAACAGTTGCAAACCAGAAGCTACAATATGTATTTTTTATAAAAGGAATGCAGAAAATAACATGTTGGAAGAATAGAATATACTGCCACTGTATCTAGAATGATGTAGAAATTAGCCGGCTGATTTTGAGAGGACCTGTTCTGTGGCAGATCATTTTTACTATTGCTTTCGATGTATTAATGAGGTTTCTGATCTCATGGTGCTTATACACGTAAAACACTTTAAAACGATTTGAACCATGATAGATCAAAATAAAAAATGTGTATTGGGGATTACGATGTATCTCACCGATTCAGTTTCACGTGCCGTAATAGTATTTTTTGACAGTTTTTTGAATATATTATCATGGAAAAACTGTAAAAAAAAACGGGAGGAATACATCATAACCCCCAATGATAACTATTGGACAGTGTTTAACTTGAATACCAAAGTCAACCAGCTAACTCGCATAGATTTGTTTGAAGTACATGGTCATTACACAGTAATCGAAATAATGATAATTAGTCTGTAAGCCATCGCAACATGCGCAGTTGCCATGACATACGTCACAAACGATACAGAAATAAATTGAATAAAGCAGAATGCAAATAATAACTTTTTTGTTAGAAATGGAGGATTTCTTTAAAAATACGATCTCCCTTTTGTATGCTATACTTTGACTGTTAGCCGTAATTCCACCCCAACAGTGACATCATAGTAATATGTTCCTCTTTCTTTAATGTCGTTAGGTTTATGACATCTACCTTTTCTCCAGCACCCTAATTCACATTTTTCGATTGCTGTAGACTACCACTCATAAATTTATTGCATGGTAAGTATGCCTTTCTGAGTACTGTCTGAACCAGATAGTAACATGAAAGGATGAAAGAGATAATTATAAAACTGCAGTTGATGACTGTGAGCTACAAAAAGCGAAATCGTTGTCTTACTGCGTCAGATTTGATTCGATTTTAAGACGACGAAATTTTTATGGCATCAAACGAGTACAAAGCACTATCAAATTCGTAAAAATCAAAAAATTGGTGTGGTGGCTATTGAATAAGGGTCCGCGCCAACTCTTTAATATTCCAAAGATGGAATGGCAATAAAACGAAATTTATACGACACGAAACGATTCCAATAACAAATTCTTATACATGGGAAATTTGGTGTAGTAACTAACTAAGCAGATATGAGAGATTAGAGAGACGAGAAAGATCGATTTACGAAGAAAATTGACTAGAACGATAAAAATTACGATGACGAACGCGGCAGTAGAAGTCGGGACGGAAGAGGAAAATACCGAACCTATACACTTATAAAGAGGAGTAAGACAAGAAGGCAGCGTTGTTCAATATAGCACTTGAAAGAGTATTACGTGATATAAGGATCAACAAAACAATAGCGCAGAGCACAATACAGATAATAGTACGTAGATGACTTGGCCCTAGCTAGCAGAAAAGCCTGAAAAGCATTGTTGAAAATAAGTGAAGAAGCGATGACTAGAGGTTTAAATATTAATCACACTAAATATGTGATAAGCTCAAGACAAGACAGGAAGGAGAATATAACAGAGATAGAGATTGACGAATACAAGTCCCAGAAACCAAACGACTTCAAATGCCTGGTGGTGATAGTTAACGGGAAAGACAAAAGAAGGGTAGAAACAAGTGAAAGAATTAAGACAGGAAATAAACTAATCTGGAAATACCAAGGACTACTAAAGGACAAAATAAGAATAGGCAAAATATTAAAAACCAGTAGCAACATACACAGAGGAAATAATATGTCTCATACATAAAGATGAAGAAAAACTAAGAGTAACGGTTCGCAAAATTTTGAGAAGAATAATGGGTCCAAAGAAGACACAAAGAAAGGGGTATAGACCACTCATAAACCACGAGATAAGGAACTTGATGGATGGGGAAGACCTTGTAAACTTTGTAAAAGCCCAGAGACTGAGATGGTTTGGCCACATCCAAAGAAGAGAAAGAGATTGCTTAATAAAGAAAAAATATGGAAACCAGTGTAAAGGGCGCCCGAAGAAATCAACATTACGAGTTGAAGAAGAGAAGTGAAGGACAGAACGGAATGGAGGAAAGCAACCGAATGAGCAAAAAAAACATAACAGTATCTAACGAAAGAAGTACGAACACTAGGAAAACGGATTGATCCACCGATGGAAGGGAATTAGAAGAACTTATATGATACTTTAATAAGAGTTTAGGACCAATATATACAGGTTGAGAGTCGGTTCCTACCTTGGTCGAATATACTTGGACCGGCAGAGGGGATATTCGTTCATTACTCAAATATGTATTAGGCCATGGCACTTCAAATATATACGATCAAGGTGGGTGCGCCCATAGGACCGACTCTCAACCTGTATATAGCTAAATAAGGGTCTCCACAAACGTTGCCATATACCCCAGTTCTCAAAGACCTCAACAGCACAAAACGTTGTCATTAAATTTTTAAAAGTCGAATAACTGATGCAGTGGCTGCACTGATAAGGGTCTGCAGCACTGATGAGCGATATTTTACTGCCGGTTACCGTTATTTAAAAATCACCGGTCACGTACGTGATTTAAAATTACCACCAAATTCAGTTAATAGTGACTGACGGTAGTCGCCCCCGTACGATTCAGAGAATAATGTTACCAAAATTATTAAATATAGGCTTGGTAATATTATGGTTTGGGGTTGTTTTTGAGATGATCCAAATGTACGTTATTTAAAATCGACGGAACATTAACAAAGAACGACTACTCGAACATTTTACAAGAACATGATGCATCCAGAGGATAACGATCCTAGGCACATTGCAACAGTAGTCAATACATTCTTTTAAAGAAACAAACAGACTACAATTACGAAAATCACATCCAGTAGCAAAGTAGTACTTTGGAGAGCCTTACCTAAGTGTCTGGAATGTAATCGATAACGAGTAATAACAACTATTGGAATGAACGCGTTGCACTTGTAAAACTATAAGAAGCGCTAAAGGCAATTATTTTGATGAAAACCAAATCTAATAATCCAATCTTACATTTTTGCGCTACTCAATTAAACTGATGTGCGGTTTAAATAATAATTAAACAGATCATTTATAGAAAATCAAACAGAAACTAAAGGGTGACTTACTCTCTGCTGAATCATCTCCCTGTTCAAGATTAGTGTTCTTTAATAGTTCGGCAATGAGATGATCTGGGTTAACCCGTGTTTCCTCTACTCTCCCAGTTGTCGAGCCTACCTCAGTTTCTTGCAACTGTGCCTTCTTCCTCCTCTCGAGGGCGGCCTTTGCTCGATCTAAAGACCCAGTTTCCGATAAAACTAAACTGCTTGAACTTGGATTTCTGGAAGTGTAAGAGTTATGGCTAATTAGGTACATGGAGGAAATTTAGTGGAAAATTAACATTATTGTATCAAAACGATCGCAAAAAAAACATATATACATATATACACAGATGCATTTGATAATCAGATCAAATACTGACACCTCACACAAGTAGCTTTTCCATCAAACAGGTAGTCAAGCATAAAATAGAATAACACACGGTTAATTATAAGTAATCGGTGTGTGTGAAACATGTGCGCTGTGCAATTTAATAATTTATTTCGAGCTTAAATAAAACTAATAGTTTAAATAGCAAATTTAATATAAATCAATTATTGTTTCTTGATTAGTACTTGTAAGAATTATTACGAAAAGGTTATGGTGTGAGAATGAAATCGGAAGACTATACAATATGATCATCAAAAAAGTGTAACCGAGAGGACCACGTTTTTTTTAAATTATTTTTATGAAATAATAACGTAGGCTTCCACGGCCAGAGTCAATTAAACAGAAACATGTTTCGGGTTTGGACCGTGTCATGGTTAATCGAAAACGTTTCGCCCACAATCATATGGAATCTCTTCAGGAGAGGGAAAAGGCGGTAGGCCACAGTTAACACGGTAACTTAACGTGTAAACCACGCCAGAGGCGAAACTAACTAAGCGGGAAGCAATTAATCACTGTAGGTATCTCTGGCATGGTTCACATGCAGTTTCGATTAACCATGACACGGTCCAAATCCGGAACACGTTTAGTTTTATTTTTATGTTGATTACAACTACATCTGACAGTAATAATGCTAATAACTGTCCATTTAAGTTTAAAGCGTAAATAGTTGATGTGGTAAACCAATAATACTAAAGCTATCAGAATAAAAAATATGTTTCATCCTAGAATGAAAATTTAGCAGACAATTATAGTAAATTCTCAAAATGACCTCCTTCGATTCCAATACAAATTCGTACTGGTCGTTTTATGTTGTTAAATGCATTAACGAGGTGTTGAGGCATTACCGGATCACAAATATTTTCAATTGCTTCTCTAATTTCTTGTATTGTGTGAAATGTATTTTAAAAACTGTATTTTTCAGGTGTGCACAAATAAAATACTTAAGAAAACGTGAAGAAAAATCCACTACATGGTTATCAAAATATTCAAGACGTTCGTTGTTTGCAGTGTTTTGGGATGTAGCTTGGTGGAAGTATGCTTCTCTTAGTTCGTCAAGGTGCAACTGGTTTAGAAAAGTTTGCAATAAGTTATTATGATAAATGCACTATACGTCTCTTTACATCTGCAATAACTTCAACAGTTCTTTTCTTGAGTCTACCACTACCGGATTTGTGACTTACTGCTCTAGTTTTACGAAATTTGGCAACGCAGTGAATAATTTGTTGATATAAATGAAGATATATTGCAAAATGTGGTAAGTGAAGATGATCCATTTACACATGGTTGCATACAGTAAACAACATTCCTGATTCTATTGCTTTTATTCATTAGCTTTCAACGATAAACGTTTACAATAAATATGCTTTAAAATCCGTAAGTTTGTCCATAGACATCAAATATAATTCGTATTATCAAACTTATCAATAAATTTCCAACGTCATCTTAAGCTTCAATCTTCGATTTAATTATCAGAAGTAGTTGTAACCAACATAAATAATAATAATAATAAAAATGTGTCCATTTCGATTATTCGTTTCATGATAATGTTGTGTTATATTCTTATAACACACTTTTGTTTATATTATCCAATATTACCCACAAATACGTAAAGATTCAAATGCCTGTCGTGGATTAATTAAACATAGAATAATAGTTTTCGTAAATAGGTTGTATACATTAAAAGTTCCCGATAAGTTTAAATAGCCCCTATGTTCTCAAGTCTTTTAAATAAAATATCTTGTATAGTTTAAAATTCTGTCATTGAAGTTATTTCTTTCCGACAACGTAGTTACTATTACAAAGCGCAGTGTTAAACAGTGTAAAATAGTCTAAGTTTATCTTTCCTAAACAGTCCCAAATAGCAAAATCGCGATCAATATAAAGTAAACAGTTGTCTTGTATTTACAATATATACTTTTATAGAAAGTTAATTTAATATTCTAAAAAAAAAAAAAAATATGTGTACTGCTTAAGACATCATAAATGACAAAATTTCTTTTAAAAATCAGACGACAAACCCAAACATGAAAAATAAAGAAAGAATTAAGTGGCACTAAAAGATTTACAAATTTATTAGGCTAACAACTGAAATAAATATATTTTGCTAATTTCGTCTCTACTAACTTGATAAGTTTTTGGTTATTCGTTTTTGTATACACTCAAAAATACGCCTAAGACTCGTACTGATTAGGAAAGGAAAGCAAGAATGTGAAAGAAGAATGCGAAATTACAAAAAATGATTACTGGGTGCACTATGTGTGATTAAATAACTTTATATAAAAATCGCCAAAGCTTTCACTAAAACAACGAATTTTTTGCAATTTATTTGAGTGGATGTCTTCTTAATCAATTTTAACCTACTTTCGGCATTTATTGGATCTTAAGTAGATCTTTTTGAATTTTTGTCGCTTCTTCACAATATTCGTTGTATCAACATCGCTCAATTTGACTCACTTATGATGTCTTAGATTATATACACTGTGTCCATATTTCGACGCTTACTTTTGGTATGTCGGTTATTAGAATATTTTGTAGAATTCAATACTCGTAACGAATTACATTTTAAGATATTTTGGGAAAACCAACATTTCAATTTTCTTATTTTACAAAATGTTAGGAACAATTTAAGCACATCAGTTCGCCGAGTGACTCCAGAAACTGGAATTCCAAAATCCGCTGTTTATAAAACATGGAAGAAAAACGAATACCATCCTTATAAACCAACAACTTTATAATGTTTAAACGCTTAACGATTTTCATCAAGGATTACAGTTTAGCAGGTGGTACGTGCAAAAATGCGAAGATAATGCTAGTTTCCCAAGGAAAATACTGCGAACAGATAAAATATGATTTACTAATTGTAATAATTCATGGTGATTTTGTGTAAGGTGTTCTGTCTTACAAATTCTATAATTTAATTTATTGCGACCAGTTTCATGCCTAAAGTACATCTTCAGGACAGAATTGTTGTCAGAATATGCTAATTCGTACATTCTGGCCTCCAGATATGCTTTATGCACGAAACCCTCTCTCCTGTTTGTACCTTTCCACCTACTAATTGTCTAATTGTGGAGTGTTCAATAGCCGTAATTATCATTACTGGTCTACTGAAAATCCGGTATGGTGAAGAAGATTTTGTTCTATTTGGTTTTAATCTCCGGTGTAGTTTAACTGATATGAAATTTTGTTTAGATTTTTGTTTGTTCTTTGAACTTCCTTTCGTTCTAGATAATCACCTAATAGGTCCTTCATCTTCGATTACAGTTTAAATGCTAACAGATATTTGGGGCTACTAACAAAGAAGATAATGGCTGCTTTGAGACAAATTATTAATTCTGACAACATACATCTGCTTCCAGCAGGATGGTTATTCCGTCCATAACACTCCTGAAGTGCAGCATTTTTTAAGAGAACCCTTTAATGAGGGTGCTTTCAAATAATGACCCAGTGCAATGAGCTGTGAGATCATCTGACTTTACCTCCCTTGACTTCTGTTTATGGGGTATCCCTAAAAACGAAATATTTAATTTGGAACCGCCAGAAACTTGGGAAATTTTAGAACAAGAGATGCTGGATGTGTCAAGATCATTGAACAAAAACACACTTCGTAGAGTTTGTAAATCTGTTAGAATAAAGTGTGCGGGACAGAATGGTCTTCATATTTAACAGTTTCTTCGATGAACTTCAACTGAATCCGAACCTTTAGTACTCTTTCTTTACTTTTCACTTTTATGATTTTTCTTTGTTATTTTACACTATTACTTAGCGTATCTTTCCGCTCTTATTTGCCACGAGTTTGTAATTTCATAGCCTACTAATTTCATACCATTACAAATAAATTTATTTTAATGTTAATAGAAAAGTTGTCTTAAGTAAGTGTCTGAATATTGTAAAACCTTGGGAGCGATAACATTAGTTGTTATCGAGTTATTGGGGAAAATTCAATAGGCAAATTTCGCTTTTTTTCAAAGTATCTTAACATTTGCGGGTATTGAGTTCTGCAAAACATTCTCCATTTAACCGCTGCTCTATGTCTTCCAATAACCAATGGTGAGCATCGAAATATGAACACAGTGTATAGAAAAAAAAATACTTTTGATGAATCTCAAAATTATATCAAAATATGCATGCTTTTGACGGTATAAAACAAGCGATATTTATTGGTTGCAAACCTAGCAACGTACATAACAAGCACTTTGATTGGAATATAGGTACAATGTTTGCAATCATGCCTAAGTCATTCTTTTGTGCATCAAGAAATAGTGCAAAAAGCTTTTTGTCAGAACAAATATGTAACGAATCGTTATTCAAATCAAAAACATAAAAAAAAACTGTGAGAATTTAACATAATACAAACTTGAATCATGTTTAATTAAAATACTTCTTTCCGAGCGTGTGAGAGTAAGCATCACATATCAAAAATCAAAAGTGTAAAAAACGAGCTAAACACTACCAAAAATCAAACGGAAACAGAACAAAACAGATAGACATTCAGAACACTAACGTTGTGACGCTGGGACGACGTATAGTGGGTGTTTGTGAGCATTCAGACGTCACAGTGGCGGGTGTTTCGTCTGGACTGATGATGACCGGAGCTAGCTTACCTCCTTGAGCGCCATCTAATAGTTTCCGGTGCGACATACCCCTGGAAATCAACCAATTCCAGTTTTCCAAAAAATAGTTACAACGCCGTAAATGAGAGTTGGCAAGATTTGCGTTTTATATTTTCGCAATCTCATAGATCTTACCGTTGATTTGAATATTAGTCAATAAAAAAAGTAAAAATAACACAGCAAACAAAAACAGAAACAAGAAATAAATTGCAAAAAGTTAATTAACAGCTATGAAACATTTAGATTAACATCCAACAATATTAATAATATAATCCTTGCGTATACTGTACTACTGATTCACAAAAATATCAACTGGTAATTAGAGAAAATAACAGCAGAATTAGAGACGTCGGAAATGATACCAAACGATCTTTTAATAAGTCTCCGGTAATTTATTGTTTAGTGTGAATTACGCTTATTTATTGTTAATTTTATAAATTTCACTTTAGATTAAATTAGATATCATTTATATAATTATAATTATTCGGTATTTACGATTGTTGTGAGCAATGGAGAACCTGTATGAAATTTTGTTTGATACAGAAGTTTCGTACAATAATTATTTCATTTATTTGTATACCGATAAATGAATTTCAATAAATTTTCATTAAAATTTTACTATTTTAGGGGAAACAAGCCTCTGGACATTCTTAAAATTGAAACCTGGGTTTTAAAAGGGCAAGCTATTGTGTGACGTTATTCGGTCGTCAAGAGGCTGTTTTTCTTGTACCTCAGATATCACATAGCTCTGAGCACGTTCCTTTCACTAATATGATTATGATGTCATGACAATAACTCGATAAATAAAGCTCTGGATAAATTTCCGGTTATTTACCCGGTATTTATCCAAAACTGAGGAGATTCGAGATAAATTCGGTTTACCACTAAATAGTGAGAATATGAATAGAAAATACACAAGGTACATTTCCTAAATCATTGTCTTGCTGTTTTGTTCACTGTCTAGATCTGCTATAGTATCTTGAACATCTGACGGGATCTTTCCTAAACGAATAGTATCCAACTCTTGCACTTTATAATGATGAAGTCCAATAGGAGTCGAACAAAATGAGATCGTTAAGAAAACAGGGGAAAACTAGGAAGAACTTACATTATGCTGTATTTACGGGACTGGTGATGCAGTTTTAGAGTGCTGTATTCTTGGGATACCGGGTTCGAACACTGGGCTCGCAACCCTCACAGTGAGGTATTGAGTAGCTTTCTTTACTCTAGACTTTGTGAACGCTGAAAATGAACACCTTAATATACTCTATAGGCGTAGCCGAAATAATAGCTATTAATATTTTTAAATTTCCAGGTGGTTTGGGCGAATAAAATGAACTTGGGTAAATACCGGGTATATACCCATTTTTTTGTCTACCCACACATCGGGCATTTACCCAACCGTCATCACTGATCGTGATATAAAATTAAATGTTTTCCCATTTCATTACCATCATCTCAATTTAATTACAATAACCGAAAGCATTGAAATTATTTATTTTAGTAATCTGAAATTTGTAAGACACTCTATGGTTCCGCGTTGCAGTGCTGACTGTCACATTAGTGTAATTTATGTCAAATATATTGAACATTATATACCATCGGTGTTTTATTGGGTTTTGGCATTTGAAAGACAATACACCTTCGCAAATCAAAGCCTCTGCAAAACATTTGTCATAGTGAAATCTTGGGCGGCCCAATTTAAGAGTGGTCGTACCAGCTTGGTTGACTTGGTTGACGATGAACGTTCGAGATAGTCAAAAACTGCAAGCACTACCGATGACAATTTCCCAAGTAGTGCTAGATGACCGTCGAATTAAGATTGGAGAGATAGCAGAGGCCGTGAAAAAACTAGTCGTGCCTTGGGTGCCGCCCTTGTTCACTCAGGACCAAAAACCTATTCGAACGAACATCTCCACTATTGAAGCAGTTTAAGCGAAATAAATCGAGTTTTGGTGTCAATTAATAGCTATAGATGAAACTTGGATACGTTTTGCTCCCCGTTTCGACTATGCTTCTGAGGCATAGTCGAAACGAAATTGCAGAATGACGATCGCATTTGAAGAAAAAGAAAGTTTTGGCTTCTGGCGGCCTTTTTCTGTTTCCTGGGCTCAGTTTCGCTTGGAGAACAGAGATATTCATCGAATAAGAAATGCCATTACATTCATAAATGCCTATTTTGTACCAAACACATATTGTTTCTGTATTAGGTTGGAAACTTTTCAAAACTGAGAACATAAAATAATCTTTTCAAGCAATGGCCACTTGTTTGATTATTCGAATAGGGTATCCATTTACAGACAAAAGAATTTTATTTGTTGTTGGTACAGTCATATTATTGTGCTTGGAAACATAATTCCAGAATATTTGTAGCATTGTGTATGTTCCGTCGCTAAATTGATGTAACATCATCAAATTTTCCATAAAAATAAGTTATGTCCGTTTGTAATGTCAAAAATGTTGCCAACGTTAAATGAGAGTTGATTATTTCGACCAGATGACGTCACAAAAAAGAAACTGGTTAAAAGTGAGCAGTTTCGCCTACGTCTAAAATGAGAGACTTGTTTTTGTGGAAGTTGTAAGTACTAAAAAAAAACACATTAACTATTCCCAATATCGAAAAACCAATCATATGAAAAGATCTATGTAGCTTGTTTGACGTATGTGTACCTGCAGTAAATCATACTTTATTTACCTCTTAATAAATGGGATAATAGATGTTTATGGACCTGCTATAGGATTTTATTGGATGAGTTTAGTTTATGGTAGAGATACCAACCGAGCAAGAGAGTTGTCATAAAATTTTATTATGTGGCAGTTATATGTAGAATTCTTTGTTCTCCATTACTTCAGAGAAGCCTTTTTTTGCTATATGTTGGACTAACAAAATATTGATGAATTCATTTATTTGATCATGCATTCATTTCTATTTAATTATATTTTTTTTAAGATTTTGCTGAAATAATCATTTTAAATCTTTTTTCAAGTCTAAAATTATCTTTATTGTCCTATTTTAAAAATATACATTTTATAACTTTCCCCATATACCAAAAAGATTTCATATATTTTTCTGACAGGGAGAATTGGAATGGAAATTCACTGGACCATAAACTCAAATCAGAACGTAACCAGGAAAGATACAATACAAAAAAGAAAACCAATATTACTTCTAGAGAAAATATAAAAGATTCATTTTAGATATCAAAATTCTACTAGCACGGGGAGTTTTCCTAGTTTTACTTTTAAAATTTACAGTAGAACTGTTTGATTTGACTTGCTTTGTATACACTGTTTTGTCCCAAAAGTGATTCAATGATTAAAAGCAATTTCGCCAAAGTTGCGTTTACGCAGCGTAATGTTAAACGATGAGAGCTCTGAGGATTTAATTTAAAAAAGGTCTCCAATTAGCATCATCCCTTCAAGCAGTACGTTGAAAGCTATTAAAACGACATCCTAAATAAATCGAATCTATAATTACGTTCCGAGGGAACTGCTTTAATTGTGATTCAAAATTAAATATTTACATTTCAGACGCGAATATTTGAAATTACCAGCCTTTTTATTTCCGTGTACAACACAACCGAAACTTATTCGCATAATTATTTTTTATATAATTTCCTTTGACTCGTTTTATATTGTATTTGATAGAAAAAAAAACTTACTTCTAACGGCGATTTGTTCAATTTTAACCTCTTTTGCGTAGCTCCAGTGCAAATATTTAGATTGATTCAGATACTGGAATTTCACAATTAGCGCTAGGTATTTTTAAGTTTCTAATTAAAATATTTATGTTACTGCTACATCGAGCGCGTTAATTTGTACCAAAGTTCAGATGGAGAGTTACGCAAAATGGTTAAAAAGACGTAATTTCCAGTTCCGAATAGATGCCTCCCATATTGTTTGCCAAATGAAAGCGATATATTCACGATCTACTGCAAAATAGGTTTCATTTTCGTTGTATTTTAGACTCCAGTTTAAACTTTATAAGTTAGAACTTCCAAAGTGTAGTGATAAATTTTAGAACTATCGTAGGTGTTTCTACGTTTGTAAGTTAGAAAGTTCTCCGTGTAATAGGATTGCGACTAAAACTTTTTGAAAAGTTTAAAAGCACTTATTTGTTAGCCAGTCTTGTGTTACTTTTTTGCCAGGAAATGTCTTTTACTAAACATAAAATCTTACGAATTGAGTTTACAAACAAAATATTTAAATAGAAAAAAAAATGAAAGGGAGTCCCTTTTCTCATAAATTCTTTATTGGAAATGTAAGTGCAACCGGTTTCATGAAAAATCACATTAGGCCAGAACTAGATCAGATGAAATATGTCATTAAGTAAATGTTTGAAATAATTTTAACTTTATGAATATTTCATTTGATATAATTATGGTCTGATGATGTGATTCTTTCTAATAAAGAACTTGTGGGAAAAGGGACTCTCCTTCAAAAATATTTTCTATCAAGATGACAGAATCAACCTGATTCTTTAAGATACAGAAATTAATGTAATATGGAACGTTAATTAAAAACATGGAAGACATTATTTTATAATTAAATGCTGAGTTAATTGCTGATTACTATCACTGAAGACGAATTTGGATAGTGAGGGCAAAGCAGAACAAAGCTACCTCTCCATTTATATTCTTTTAGGATATGAACACGCTTCGCGAAAAATGAATAATTCTTGCCTAGTATTATGTAGCTACAAAAAGGTGTTGAAAACGTTTTCCCACCTTCGTATTTTATATTGTTAAAAAATCCAAACAAAGAAACACTTTTGTGTGCATAAATCAATACGAAATGTGGAGTTTTATTAGAAACATTTCTGCAAAAAATAGTTGCTATATTTTACGTAATTCTTTTAATATAAATTAATTATCTAAAAATTGCATACGAGGGGAATCCAATAATTACCTTGCCTCGACAAGAGGTGGATACTAGAATTGAAATAATCCCATTTTTCGCAAAAATAACCTTTGACAAGAGTCCTGCCACGTTTTCAAACCGATACGTCAGTTAGTTTGTGAATGATAGCCATTTAGAATGAACAATTTTTGTGATTTAACAACAATGGACTTCATACCTTCGTTGTCGACCATAAAATACTGGGCTACTGAATTTAAACGCAGCCGTGCGAGCATTCTTGATGAAAAACGTCTAAATGAGGTCACCACATCAGATATGATAATGAATGATTGGAGATTGAAACTATGAGATTGCTGATGCTGTGGGCATCTCAAATAACTGGATGCATAACATTTTAACAACTCATTTGAATGTAAAGAAGCTTTCTGTAAGATGGGCGCCGCGATTGTCCGCAATTGACCATAAACACGCACGTGTGTCAACTTCAAAGGAATGTTTGGCGATGTTAAAGCGCAATCTGAATGATTTTTATCGTCGATTCATAACTGTTGATGAAACATAAATTCATCACAGCTCACTACAGACGAAATTACAGTCCAAACTGCCAAAAAGCCAAAGCCACATTATCGGTCAACAAGATCATGGCCACAGTGTTTTGAGATGTAAGTGGCATAATTTAAGATATTGAATTGTTTCAACAATGCTACGAATGAAAAAAAAAGAGAATTCTGTTTCATTAAGACAATGCGCGTGTTTATATTTGTGTCGTCGCCATCACAAAATTCATGAGATGGGATACGAATTGCTTCCGCACGCACTATATTCGCCAGATTTAGCCCCCAGCGATTATTTCCTATTTTCGAATACGAAAAAATGGCCCGGCAGAAAAAGATTTGGCCCAAAAACCACCAGAATTGCATATAGAGAACGGGATCAACAAAAATTTTGTTTGTTTGCTTTTTTTATGGAAAACCCCGTATATTTTTATAATTTTAGATAACCCTGATCCTAATTACATTATAATGTGTAACATTATTTTAATTTCGAGTTATAAAGCAAACAATTACAATTTATTGCTAGCTGTCAATCTGTAAATTAACACGGGTTACACTATAGACGAAAAAGGAGAAATATTCTCTATTTACGTAAAAAAATAATAAAAGTAAACATGCTGTAGTGCATGGAATTTTATCTGATTCAACAAACTCGAACTGCAAATACAATTCTAAATGTTTACTTTGAAGGTGAGAACTAAATACTTGGCAGCGTCGATCCATCGAATTCTAAAGTATGACTATAAACCGCATATAATATTACCAGCTCAAGAGCTCGCAGAAGACCTACTACAGTTTTGGTAACAAATGATTGAACTGTTAAACAATACATTAATTTTTAAAATTACTTTGTATGGCCAGATGAATCCACGTTTTCCACATTTCCATCGACAATTTTAAAATAATAAATTGCACCCGCGAGGACGGAAAAGAGCAATACAAATAAAAACTTGTGGAATTTTCCAAAATAAAGTAGTTGGGCCAATTTTGTATAATTTCAAACAACGGGAATATTTTTGGAAACAATTGTTCCACAAATAGATGATTTACTGCAGAACTTTTTAAGAAATCAATTGGACGGTAAAAATTGGCAACATAGGCCGTTACCGCATAATGATTTAGCGATTCGAGAGCAATCAATTTCCCGTTTGGACTAGCAATGCCGGGACTATTCGATGGCCATCCAACAGCCCCAATTTATCACTATTACATTGTTTTTATGGGATTTCTGGAAAGAAAAGGTGAATTTCGATTCCAATGTAAGAATTAATACTGTTGGAGAGAAAATTTCGGATGAATCGATAATTTGAACGAAAGAAAAAATAATTGTATTTATAATGCTATACAGAACTTAAGAAGAGGATATCAGTTCTATATAGACAACAATGGGTTGGACTTGAGCAGTTTAAATTTATATTTAACTTAAGTAGTGGACAAGTTTTTTGTGAAATATGTTTTTTTTTGCATCTCTTTCCTATTGATTCAGTAAAATGAGGCGCTAATTACTTAAAATAGTCATATAATAGACGTAGAAATTTTAATATATACAGGATGTTAAAAAAAGCAAAACTATGTCTTATTGGCCGCGCCCTTAGTACGCAATTTTGATAGTGATCACATTTTTAATCGGTATACTACAACATTTATTTGAAGTCTTGCTATCTACTTTAACTATGTAATTATGACCCTGGCGAAGGTTTAAAAATAAAAGTGAAATATTTGTGAAATTTAAAAGAATAATTTTTTTTTAAACATTGGTCGTCGTCTTGACCATGAATAAAGTTTAGGCCAAACTGCTGAATGTCATCATGTCCTCAAACCCATCCTGCGCAATAAGCTCAAGAGCAGCTCAATACTTAAACAAGGTAGATAAAGTGCCATCTCCAGTGAAGTAGAAAGAGTATGACTCGGCAATGTAAGGGGTGATAAAACACACTATCTACGGACATGTTTCTCATGGTAGTATGATTTTTCTTTCTTTGCATTGAGAACAGCACTCTGTTTTTGCCGTTGTTTTCTAAATTATAGGCATATAAGATGTCCACGGGTGGTGTGTTTCTTCTCTCCTTGCATTGCTTTTCCCGTAAGTGATTTCATCAATACCACGAGGAAGTTTTAACATTATTTTGTTTGGTTAGTATGGAGCAAACATGGCAACATTTTCGACTGCCACCTGATAAACATTTTTTCGATATCTAGGCGTAAACTCCAATATATATATGCAATCGAAGAAAATTTGTCACTGCTTTGGCGATAAAGCACTTCCTTAAAAAAATTTCATAATCTAAGATTATGTTAATTATCTCAAAAATGAAAATAGATAGGTAGAGGGAATATTGAAGAAGGATAACATGAACTGAAGAGAGGCATTAAAAAACGCTATAATATGCAGGTTGTTTGATTTAAAATATCAAATTTGTATCCTACGCTGCAAAAATCACCTTTCATACTAGAAAATAATTTTATTTTGTGCCTCACTTGTCTTCGAATACATTTTATTTGAAAACTAAGGAAATCTTCTTCCATTCACGCAATAGGTGAACACGTATATAAAGAAAAAAATTTCATATAATGTGATATTATCTAACAATAAGTTACTAACATCAAAAAACACGAAAATCTCTAGCAAATGGAACAGTAAAAATAATGATTATTTTATTTCAACGTACTTAAGAGAATCTCTCAAAACATTAAATACGATGTTATCGGTTTATTTCAACTTAACATGTGCGTACAACTTAAGATAGATTCTCCCGAAGAAAGTCAATACCAAAGTCACCAAGCAACAAATAGGAAAGCAATATAAAGCAACTACATAAGAATAGACAGGATAAACAGTAAAACGGCATACACAAAAATATAAATAAAAAAATTTAATACGTACGGTATAGATACGAAGACCAATGCCAGATCTGAAAATTTTATAGTGTGTGCAATGAAATGTGTGTACGAGAGTAGAGTAATGAAGATTGAGAACCAGACAGCTGGTGATGATCGATGAAAAGAAAGCAAGAAAAACGAAAAAATCACCACAGTTAATTGATAGTAGTATAATACAGGAAAAATGATTAATATCAAACAGGAGAATGCAGAAAAAACTGTATTTCTGTTTTGGTCATTTTGTGGTTGCCTACCTTTGGGGTTGGCGCTGGTTCGCCAAATCCAATCCGAAGGATCCGTGCTTCAAGGATGTCAAAGAAGTGGTACGGGTTTGCATTGTGAGGCCTTGTTTAATAATTGGTGAGGAGGGGACTTTAAAGGTATAACTCGAGACGTTACGATTATTATTCGGTGTGGAGTGATTCTGATTTTGATCTTGATTCTTCCGTTTCGCTACGGGCGTCAAGAGAGAAAATAGGTTGTCGGATTTTTGAACGAATTTCTCGAACGTATGCGAAATCGGACTATACCTAGGGATCTGGTAATCGCTTTTCGATCTTAGCACGCCCTCTTTGACCGTTTGCTCGGATTTCTCATCGTCATTTTCGTTTTTAACGTGATTTTGGGACCTGCCCATCAGACCGACCGTATCACACGAGAACGATTTTTGAATTTCGAACCAGTGACTATCTAAAGTACCATCAGGTGTCTTATATTCGTCAGTACTGTTGCTACTGACGTTGCTCAATTGGCTGTGAAGACTACGCGGCGTACCGTAAACCGTATTGTTAACATTGAGATGTGAAGGAGGTGAGGGAGAACCGTTAAAAAAACCGTTTATCTTCGCTAAGATATCGGGGGAATCTGGGAAGGCGCTGAGAATACTAAAGGTTGTCCCACGTTTCAGCTTGTGTAGATCCCTATAGTTAAACAAAACATAAGAGTATTTTGCATGCAACTTATTCACCAGGTGTAGTAGTAGTAGTAACAGTAGAGGATTTGCTAACGTTTGGATAGAAACAGAAATTCTAAACAAAAAAAAATGAGAGAAAAATAGAAACATAAAATGGAGTACCCAATCAATCAATGGTAAATGGATTCAATAAGGTACCTAACTTAAAAATAATTTTCTTAGAAAGCTTGCTTTCAAGTAATTGCATCCTTTTGTTTATTTTTGAATTTAGTTGGAATTGAAAATGTTTAACAAATTGATTAAAACGAAAAGCTAAAATATTGAAACACAATTCAAAGTTGTTAATACAGTTTTCTATATCGATTTCAAGTTTTAGTGCATATTATTATTATTATTATCATTATTATCTAAAAGGAAACTTCAAAACAACGCTATATGAAATCGCAACATCTCTGAAAATGTTGCTTGATCATATCTATACTTTTCTACTCCCCTATTTTCGTTTGAAGACATTAATGACTGCATAACAAGATTTCTATTTTCTACATGTACATACGTAGATGATTATAATGTACAATTCCATAACATTTTCAAATATGCTTGTATTTGTGGTGTGTTACGTACCGTTTTTTAAGGTGCACATAATTTAATCCAGAGAACGGTAAAGTTTTAATTTGGTGCTCATAGTTATACTATAAGATTTTGAAAAAGTAACTAAAGTTAACGAAGTCTTTATATATTTTCCTATTTTTCTGTACTTTTTCTTTAATTTTCACATCCATAAAACCCAATTTTCTCCCAAAGCTTTGAGACATCTCAGCTTTCAAAGCGGTACAGTGAGTAACGTTAAAGTTGCATAGCAAGAAACCCCTTAAATATAAACAGAACACATCAGAAAATGCCTAGAAACAATAACCAAAAA
>LR736890.1:2419354-2647261 GCA_902654985.2 Oryctes borbonicus
TCCGTGTGTTAGTGTATTTTTCTCTCTCTCCTTTTATTGCGTTTGCCGTGAATTATTCCATTAATACCATGAGGAAGCTAAGCTATCTTACCCTTAAAAATATATGTTTGACTGTAAAGTGAGGAACAAGCTTTCCACTTGAAATGAAATATTCACGCAAAACTAACTATTCGCTCATTTCACTTTACAAGAATCACGATTCTTTTAATCTATTGTTGCTTCTTGCTGTATGTATAAACGGAGTTTATTATAGTATTTAGGGTCGTTCATAACGATACCTTCGAAAATAAGTAAGGGTGTTCTATTATGAATCCTTTATGTAGCCCTCATAAATTCAAGTTGAATAATATTATCATGGCTGTAGTATATAGCAGCTTTAAGAAATTGATTTGTTTCTGGAACGACAAACACAAACATCAATTTAAACATCAATATCTATAATAAATGGTTATTTATAATCACAAATAAATACCGGCATTGTCTTAGACGTTCAGAAAATCTAGTTCGAACATTTCTTTTTTAACTAGCAACTGCTATTTTTTTCGGCCTCGCTTTTCAACGTTCCATAAGCGACAATGTAAATGTAGGTTCACAAGTTCTAGAATAAAGGTAAGTATTGAAGTTCATGCCACGAACTTCAGGTCCCGAACATGTTGAGAGAAAAACTTCCGGTCACATGGCGGATAATATATTAAATAAGTGAATAATCTATATCTTGGTCACTAACATAAGAAGTATTAGTAACTAAAATACCCATTTTTTTAAATCTTAAAAATTTCTATTCTCCTAGAGTTTCTTTCAATCATCAATTTTGCCAAACAGGAACATTGTTAATTAAATTCTTCACTCGTTCAAGGTATTTAAACGAATTGAAAACAATAAAGGTGAGAAGAAAATAAGGTCTCACAAATATCTCAGTCGCCTATGTTAATCTAAAGTCAACATTAATTAGTATTAATGTTAATCTAGTACTAAACAGAACTTTCTCAGTTAAGATCTTATTTTCTTCCTTCTCACTATGAATTATTTAAATTCAAAACATCTTTATTGATAATTTATAAATAAATAAAACAAAACCCGGCCTTACTGCTTCCAAACCAGTGAATGTTGGCCAAAGTAAAATATATTTTAGCTATGTTTCAAATCGGAAGTCGGGATTGCCATTAAAAAACAAAATGGCTTCTTCCTAGTCGAATCTATGTTTCGACTGAATTCCTGGAACGCTATGAACTATATGTTTTTTATTTGTAGCTATATTTTGCAATGCAATTTATGTTTGTTTTCGAGATAATCAAGAGTATCATGAAATTGAAAACATTTGTAAAAATTATCTAAGATTGTTTAGTTTTCCTTTCTTTATTTAGATTTGCATGGATGGATTTACTACCATATATTTGGCGATATGGACTTCTCAATGCAATTACTACTGCATTCATCTATTTTTGCTTAAATCCCAATACTTAGTTGCTAGTACTCAGCATGGTGTGTATGATTTCCATTCTCTCATCCCATCCATCTATGGGTTTGTTGAGTTTTCCGTGCATGGTCTTCAAACAATGTTGTTGGTGGTAAAAGTGCAGTTTGATAAATAAAACTTGTTTAAGGATTTTTCATTGAAAGGAAAATAGCGTTTCTTAATTTAGATGACACCTACAACGTCAATGCAGAAATTGCTTTTAAACAATTTTTAGACTAAGATTATAAATTCAACATATTGAGAGATTTCTGAATGAAATCGAAATAAATGTAGTCAAATGTAATAGCCATGGTATGTTTAGACACTTCATTGCGATAAATAATAAAATGTGTAATGGCCATGTTCTGTTTTAAAATGCGCAAGTATAATAATTTTGGATTGTCACTGCCTTTTCAAGTAGGATTCAAGGGTAGGCGTTAAAGACTGGTCATAAATTTTTTGTATAGTAGGAGTAAGAGTAACGTGCATCGCTACGTTATATCATATATACCCGGTGAACCAGTGATAATTGAACCGAAAGAAGTCGAATTTATTGAATTAAATTATTTTTTTTTTTTTTTACAGGGATCCAAACCCGTTAGCTTTTCCAATCGCACTCCAACAACACAAACGTGTAACTATTCAAAGGTAATAATTGATACTAATTTCAAAGGAAAAGAACAAAAGAGTAATTTAACTTAATTTTTATTAATAATGTGTTGTAGCCCTCTTCTGTTAGTTTCACTTTTTGTGGGATGTCCTTTTGCGGTATGGTGTTCCAAGTAACCTGGAATTCACACGGCAGGGTTCCTCGTAAAGTATTTGCTAAATTCATCAGTTTCTTTCCCATAAAATGTCCCACACCTATTTGATTGTGGAGAGATCGGGGGATCTGGTTGGCAATGGCAAGATGCAGACATAGACCTTTTCTAAGCGATTTAGAAAAGTTCTCGCTACGTGGACACGGGCATTATTATGCTAGGAAAGTGGATGTACTGGAGAATCGATCTCTTAGCCCTATTAGATGAAGGTGGCGGCCCTGTACCTCTGTAGTTCTTCCTCGGCCCCCGGTTTCTGTTCGGCGACTCTTCGGGCCCTCCCTTGTCCATGACTGATAACAACGCATGATGGTGGATTTATTCTGGCTAAGGTGATTTGCAATTTCAGTGAACGAAAAACCATCTTTGCGTAAGCCAAGAATTGGACTGCTGTCGAAATCATTCAACTGGCGGTGAATCCTCAAAATTTGTTAAACAAAAGTAAAACAAGATAAACTGAATTAAAACTCGCAAGAAATACACCTGACACTTGATCCATCGCAACAAAATTATAATCAATTATCATTGAATAGTTATACGCTTCTGTCAAGCTAGATCAAAAAATTCGCACTTCTTCTGTGTTGCAATTTCCATATCTATCATATCCATTATACGATGGAAATTACAGTAAAGTAAAGAAAGTAATTACAGCAAAAACTTCTATAACCATAATTTATGTCTGGATCAGGTTTTGTCGTTTCTCGAATTTAAAATATTTTGATAATAATTTAATATATAGGATTTTCGATATAGAAAACTGCACTTTTGGAAATAATGAATTAGTAGAATTTACTTTTATAATTTCCTTGCTACCTCTTTTTGTCGAAAAAATTTGAAAATACTCGAAGACAAGCTTGAGAGAATCTCATATCAATCTAGAGGATTTTAAAGAACAAAAATAAACAGCTGTAGTATGCAACCAATTAACTATCTATAATCCAAGTCAAAATGAAAAAAAAAAAAAATCGAAAAACAAAATCTGAAAATAAACAGCAAAAAGCCAGCATGAAAGGTTTATCTAGTAAAGTATTCAATTTCTCTCTAAAGTAAATAAATTTTATGTACAAAAGCAGAAACATGATGTAATAATCAATTGTATTTTGTTGAATTTTGCTTTAAATTAGGTTTTCAATTCTTTATATATCAAGAATGAAACCATACATTCTTTACCTCATCGTTTTATTTACACAGGTATCCTTCACCAAAACGTAATTAATTTCTTTTCTCACCTAATATGTCCAGAATCGCCGGAACTCGACTGTCTACTATGGGTGTGCGAATGAATGCTACTGTAACCGGAAGCCTTCGACATCTGACTCGTATTGGATGAGTTTCTGGAGTGGCCCTGTTCGCAAGGTACCTCTTCGACGTCAGTATTTAGAGAAGGAATGTTGTCAGTCGATTGTTCGATAGCTAAAGTGGTTGGAACATTGTTTTCTGGCACCGTATGTCCAATAACTAGATCTAAACAAGCGGAAGAACAACATTTGTATGTTAAATAAAGGAACTTTCGCGCGAGTAACTTTCTCATTAATTAAACTAACCGGAAGATAATAATGGAGTACGTTTCTTTGGTAAACTGCCGAAACCGGAACTGCCGCTGGCTATTGAACCTCCCGAATAATCGTCTGGTCCTCTGGAATCGCTATTATTCTCTTCTGAACCTACCGGTTTATGTGATGGTGATGGTCTAATAAGGAAAAAAAAACATATTATTGTTAATTTACTGCTGGCAATTATCTCTAAAAAAACAGCAAGCATTTAATACGCCTTTAATTAGTAGATTATACAGTTATACAGTAATATTTTCATCATTAAATTTTAGCCTGCATCATGTTGAAGGATATACATACTTATTAGATTATTTATCTCGATTGGTTCTGTTGCAATTATATTTACCGGCAGATCGATGGCGAAGCTGAAGTGCGCCGCAAGCTGCGGAGGATAATTCAATTATAAAGTCTCCGAAGTGTCACTCTCACCCGCAGGGAAACTTTTATCACGGAGGCTCAGCACGAGATATCAGTGGTAATAGAATCTTTTTAATAGCGAAACATGCATTGGTACATTCCGTAGATGTGAAAGTAAGAAATATTTAATAAAACCATATGTACTCAGAAATTAATTGAAATAAATTTAATAGAAAAGTACTAACAGATAGTAGTGGAAACAAAATAAAAAAAAAACGTACCTCTAGATTAGGCAGGAAGTAATATATGTTATAACAGTTAATATCTAATAGTAAACGTTTTAGATTTTTTAAAAATTAATAAGTTATTTTATATAGTAAACGATTATAACATTTATAATCAACTTTTTTTGTGAGGAGCGGGAAGAAAACATTGACAATTGCAGGAATATGATATACATTGGCGTAGTTATTCAAAAATTCGCCTCAGTGTATAATAAAAACAAATAAACTTGTTTCATATACAAGAAACCAATGTTCTTTGAACAAATAATACACTGCAAATGGGAAATGCAGATTAATGAACTTTCGACCTTCACGATCTCGGTTATTGTTGGAAATAGAGCTTTAATTCAAATTTGGTGAAAGTGCTAAATTTTGTGTTTGTTATGAACCCGAAAAGATAATGAACTTATGTTTATCAATCCGCGTAATGTTTATGTTTAACAGGAATTCGTATTGAAACCAACCAGGACCCTACATTTGGAGAAACTCATGTTGAAGTTGTTCATCTTGCACTATTATATTGCAGCCCTTAATAGAAGTCACTTTGGAGAAAATTCAAACTATTCTGAAAATAGTTGATAAACATGAGAAAAATTAGCACCAATCTAATACTTTTGTTCGATGACCTGAACCCATTACAAGATATGCTCACACAGATAGGAATCCATTAACAAAACATTACTTAATCCACACAGGCATCGATGACTTCCGGAATATATTAAGTAAAAGCAATCAGATCTGTTACTGTGGATCTTTTTTCAGTAAAGCCATGTTGAAAAATAGAAATATGATTTCTAAACTCCAAGCAAAAATTATTTGAAGTAACCGAGAAGACGGGCGTATGTAACAAACATGTTACGCTACGAACAATGCCGCTTATTTTTATACAATGAATTCTTGACAATGAAATGAAAACTAATTTCTAAGATATAGCAAGCTTGTCAAGGATGTGGGTGAACGGTTATATAGCATTGTTTCCAAACAATTTTCTAAATCGTTCCAACAATACAGTTTATACAAACAAATATGTTCTGACTTTCAAAAAGAAATAAGTTTGTGAGAATTAGGGAGTGATGGTTGTTCACTACTTAAAGAGTTTGGGAAGCAAATATCCAATTCTCAAAATTATAAATTCTGTCCATTATCAACTTTAAATATGCATGTGCCAACTGTGAAATGATCATCAGTAAGTTTTCTAAGAATTAGTAAAACTCTTTCAAATGGCAAGACGTAACCTGAGGAACAAAGAGCTGCTATCCAATTTTATTGACGAACGCTTAGGGAAAAATTATATGTAAATACTTCAAATCAATTCGTGATATAACGTATATAACACAACAAAGGCTTAGAAAATCCTCGTAACTTCGACATGATCGCTATCCACGTATTACTTGGAACCCCTGAGTCTAAAAATAAAGTTCAAAGAAAGAGCGCAAATGATAGACAACTAGATCACCTTGTGTCGCAAATCAAGTGCAACTTCTAACCATTTTTCATCGTAATATTTTTCGCTTATCGCAGGATGCTCCACGAGCAGATACTGTTCTATAAAATAAGTGGTAAGTAGTTTAACATAGTATGTGCTTCATTTTATGTTGCTACCGTTATTAAAAACGGCACGTGCACACAGTTTATGCATAAATTCCAGTAATAAAGATAAAACGCAAAAAGGCGGATATGATTTTAGAAAGGTAGAAGCTTGAGATTTGAGTTTGCAGTTTCGCCGGTAAATAAAGAGCTAGAGAACTTGCTTTAGGACTGATTTTAGTTCATTTTTTTCCTCTGCCGTCTGTATATAGTGAAGTACCACTATTTAAGAAGAAACGATTGAAGAAAATAATTTTTGATTAGGATCTAACTGATTTGATAAAATTAAAATACTTTTTATTATATTTCAGGATGAATTACAAATGAAGTCTTTTCAAAATTTCAGTATAATTCAGATGAAATAAGGAGACTCTAAAGAAGTAAATTAAGATTTTGATTAAAATAAAATTGACATAACTTTAAGAATTACTTAAGTATGTTTGGAAAAATAACAATCGCTTACGAGCTGGAGGATATCGGAAGAGCTGTTTCGAGGATTCATGGATCCTCATTATTAACCGTACGAACGATGTGCGAAAAATTGTTTTATTCTAACATGCCTGGTCTATCCCTACTCCCGAGAATATATTTCCTAGTACCTACTTTTGCTGCTCGTACATTCTAAAATTAAAACATGTACAATATACGATTTCTTTTTAAACTAGACACTAGAAAAGCAAAAAAAAGATAAATAACTGGAAAATACCGAATTGTAAAAATTACCAAAAAAAAAACTAAGCAACAATGGTAAAAATTGGAAGGATGTTTAATGTATCACACAAAACAATATCCAACAATCTATAAAACGGAATTCTATTTCTGTTCAGAAAATAGGAAGCGGACGTCCAGTAAATATTATTTTGTTGCAAAGAAAAAGAACGCACCATGTGATATTAAATTTAAATTAAGAAAAAAAAATTAAAAAAGACGTTCCGCAACTCCCTTTTGTTCAGGCTAATTATTGCGCAATCAATGCTCAACTATACGTCCGTCAATGTATAAAACGTCGACTGGAACTATTTACTGATGATAATTATGCTTCTGGGCGATATATATTCTGGCCTGATGGGGCCATTATGGAAAATTAACAGTGGATAAAGTTCAAAAGTTGAACATAAAATATGTATCAAAAGATGAAAATTCAGCTACCTCAACTGCGTCATATGGAGCGCTTTTGGGTTAACTTCAAACACCGACAACTGGTTAGCTTTAACAGGTAGGCAGCTGGAGCAGCATATACGTTCGAAAATCCGAAAATTTGATGGCAATTCTTATCGCTGACCGTTCAAAAATTTTCGGAATTAAATAAACGTTGCTGCTAAAGATAGACCATGAAGTATACTTAATTAAATATATCATTTTTTAATATTTACAAATTTTAAGTTCGAATGCGATACTTACACTTTAAATAGTATATCTCCGGACAGCATATTCATCTTAATCGAGAACTTGAGCATGCTATTATCCTGCCGATGCCTGCTATCGTATCCTTCCAGGAGGGCTTTCTTGCATGTAACGCCGGCACCAGCGTACTCCGCCAGATTCAAATCGACGAATCCGAGCTTGGTGAAGGAACGTCCGCCTTTGCATTCCATCCTCACGGATATCCGCAGTACGCAACGCTCCAGCACGCCGGTTGAAGCGTTCGCCATCATCTTGCAAGGGAAGACGAATTTCCCGCCCCATTTCACCGTATGATCTTTTACTTCCTCTCTGGAGCGTCACCGTGAAAAAGAGATTACAAAAATCAATTTAAAACTGCCGGATCGATCTTAAGGAAAAGGAGATTCAACGTCTGAGGTGCAAATTGCGAAAGTTTGATTGAAAAAAAAAATAGCGATCGTTAGAGTCCACGATTTAATCAGTAGCTGCATTATTTGCGCAAGAGAAGAACGAATTTATTTGAAAACTTTGAACAATTAAAAGAAGTGAAATGATGAATTTAGTTTTCAAACTTTAAACATTACAAAAAGAACACATTAATCAATGATTGAATTCCAAACCTATTCGAGAAATTTTAGTTTATTCACCTTTCGAGTAGATGGCACCACAAGCACTTTACGAGTTACAATTAATTAATCGACCAATGTCAACAGATTTTAAATTGGATATTGGTGATTGAAGCTATTAAAAAAAATATTTAAATATAATGTAACACGCTAGAACCTCCAAGGGACAACAACCATTTAACTAACGCCTGCAAAGGTCTTTTTTTTTTCTTTTTGAAATATTATAGTCAGTAAGCAGTGCAAGTAAACCATACATCTGTTTGTCATATCCTACGCTAGTCTACGATCCACACAATAATTTTTATAGCTACGCATAAAAAATAATCTACGTATGTATGCTTGTACATTTCGTAAAAAAAAATGTTTGTTAACTTAATCGAGTGGACGGTTGAATGTCAAATCGACTCATGTAATTGTACACCTCGAGGTTTGTAGCGATGTAACGTGTTATCGGGTTATTCTCGCCTTGTTATGTTTGTATAAATATGAACAAAAATTATACAAATACGTGCATGTGAATTGAAAAAAATTAAATACTTCCCTTAAAATTACATTTTTCATAAACAATTTTTCAATTTATTTTAATTAATTATATTATTATTCAAATTCTAAAGAAGAATTTATGGAAAATGCATCTTCCTAGAAAAGTAAACCAAAAGACAGTGGTAACATTGTATTGCTGTCAGAAAAATTCAAAAATGAATTTTGTGCATTTGCTAGCATAGATTATTATTACTATTAATTTTCACTTGGCAAATATAAATATTCATCTATTTTAATTCTTAATTCACCAATTACTTTTACCGCAATTTAGTCTTCAAATTATCTTTTAGTGCTGATTATTTAAATGATACCTTGAAACGATAATTGTCTGAACACTAACGCCTTTATGGAGCTTTATTGCTAATTTACAGACGCATTTAATTTTTCAACGTAACATTTGAAATTAATTTCGTGTAATGAATATTACAACCAACAGAGTAGTAATCGTAATTTTTAGAATACAATACCGCGAAACATCATGAATAATACATCTTCGGTATAGTCCGAAGAATGGTCGAGAGAAAATTAGTTTGTGATTCCAATGATATCATCACAACATTCCTATTAAATGTACAATAGCCTAAACTTTGCGAAACGTAAACATTAACCGAGGTGCCGGGAAAAAAGACTTCGCCGATTTCATTATAAGTGCTATTCATCTAAAACTAGTAAATAAACAGAGCTTTCCTCGTAAATAATTGGACGTATCCCAAGGGGATCTTTATAATGTATTCAAACATCCATATTTAGATATTCAATCAAAGCAGTAATTACTTAGTAATCAGCAACAAAATCTCTTATTAAATATTTATTACCGACAGAGGTTAATCCCGCATTACATGTATTGAGAATGAATCACTGGACATATGCACACACAGCTATGGAATGAGATGATTTTGTCCTGAATGTAATTCAGCTAGACACATCTTAAGTTTTAAATGTTTTTTCCGAGTTAGAAAAAAGTAATCTGTAGGCTTATTATTGTCAATAACATAAATTTTAAAATAAAAAGATAAAAACGTTTGGAAATGTGTAAAAGACGGAAAGTACAGTCAAACTTCCAAAACTCGAGTTTTCATTTGTTACTTGAAAATTTCGAATTATGAAATGTATAAGGATGATCACGTGTGCATCATATGTTTATTCTAATACAGTTTAGTACATAAAAACGCAAAAGTCACTAACAGAACACAAAGAAACTATGTAGTAACATAACAATAACAAACGAACAATTACGCAACATAATTTTAATTTATTTGTATTAGTTTTGCTAATTGTTTCAAAGAACGCTTCAATATTATTCAAATAAAGTTCTTCTGTTATATTTTCTTGGTTACGTAATGTTTCAATGGCTACTATAATACTTTTGAGGGCCATACAATACTAACCTCAGAATTACCATCGCCTTCTTAATTTTTAGTTTCTTTCAAACGCAGCTGAATTTTTTTTAATTTTGCCGAGCTTCAGCATCTATAAGAATAAACTTAAATTCCTTATGTTTCAGACGCTATCTAAGTTCTCTATCATTCAAAGTCATGTTAGGACGAAGAAATTTGAATTCAATCGATTTAAATCTTGTGGGTGAGCGGGACAATTACGAATAATCATAACAATTTTCCTGTTTTCTTGGGAGAACTTTCGATCCAATTCAATCATCAAAATTTTGAAAATTTCATCCAGGCTTCCGTATTCGCTCCATAGTCAAGAGGTAACCATTTAACTCCAGGAAAGCAACGTGGTCTCTGGCGTTTTTCAATTAACAACATCTTTAGTTTTTCTAATACGTCCATGTTGGTTGTAGAAAGGTATGTTACTCTTTCGTTGCCGCCATAACATTTATCATTTTTGAAAATAAGCGCTTTGTTCAAAAGGCATCTAAAATAATCCCGTTTTGTCAGCGTTGAACACATTTTGCTCCTGGTTGTTTTCCAATAATCCCGGCAAAGCATTTTCGCTATCTTGGTTATCCACATCAGCGCTTTCCGCACGTACTTGACATTTTCAGAACTTCGTTGTATACATTATCGAGAAAAACGTTACACATACCACTTGCCAAGCCACCCAGTACTAGCTTTAAAATTTGAGTTAGCAAGGCGAATTTCGAAGTTTTTTGTTTTATTATTGTACCAGATACCGGTAGACGTTTAGCTTGTTAGTTCGCTTTTTAAAATTGCTTTATTATTGGCGTAAAATTTAAAATTAATTAAATGCTTTATGGCAACGTATCTATCTATCCTTAGCTAGCATGATTTGAATTGAAAACATGCATAATCATGAAATTGAATAAAGACCATCATCGAGCTGCGATTCTTTTACAACTGCAAGCGTGACTTACGCCGATGGGTGTTTTAAGAATGTTTAGTGACAAGTCGTGTTCCTTAGCTACCGTAAGGCGGTAGTACAGTGAATTTCAACGTGGCCGGCTTTCATTAAATGAGCTGGTAAGTCAAAAACGGCAGCTACCGACAAGAATATTGGTCTTGTACAGAATATGATCGAAAAGGACCGGCATTTTACTGCTGGAGTTTTAAACCAACTTTTTTGGCATCAAAGCAATTGACACAAACATTTTACGGTACGTAAGCTTTTTGCCCCGTTGGATTCCCCACTATTTTACTTAATTTCAAAAAGAAAACCATGTGGCATGGTGCAGCCCTACACTGGACCGCTTTGACAATGAATCGTCTTATTTGGTGTCCATCATGACAACTGATGAAGCGTGGGTGTATTATGATCCTGAAATCGGCAGTTTGGCTTTCAGAATGAATCGGTTCTAACAACAGTGAAAAAAACAACAAGATGGTTGCCACACTTTTTTTTTTTAATTACAGGACGTTTCCACTGCAGCACTGTCTCAAGTTCTCCAAAATGTTTATAAATATGTCCAAGATCATCTTATGCCAAGATCACAATCGGGCGCATACTGCTGCTCGAACATTTAAGCAATAGGTCATTGGCCGTATAGTCCAGACCTAGCTACTACTGATTTCTTTTTATCCCGCGTGTGAAGAATAAATTACGGGGTTTTACATCGACAGAGCAGGCAGTTGACACATTTAAAATGAAATAACTTAACGCGGGAAGATTAGAAAATTTTGAAAAATTATAAATAGATTGTATATTACTTTACTGGGCTCGGTGGAAAGAAAGCAGGCCTACTACTTTGCGCAACAGAACTTGGTTCCTATGATGAAACCGAATTTATGATTTTTTTATAATAATAAACAATAAGTACATAAATTGTAATACGTATAAAGAGAAAAAAATTCAAATGTTTCTGTTATGGCACATTGATTACAGTAGTAAAAAAAAATCGCTATCATGGGAAACTAAAATAACGCCTTCCATTAAAAAAAAATATATTTTAACAAAAGCATATCACACCAACTTAGCGTAGTGCTACGCTTATCTCTTTAGCCGTACAGCTCATATAAGCCCGTGTGCACTAGCTTCTCTTACGTCTTATCTAGTTACTAAAAACCACATCAGTTAAATACGCACTTCCAAAGGAAACAAGGATTCCAAAACTGCAATGATATACAATTTTGGGTAGCTGCAAGCTAATGAGACACCTTACAGATGTTAATATATAATTTTCAACCATGTTCACAATTTTGTCAGTTTGTAAATCATCTATGCACCTTCCTATAGTCACTTTAGGATACTTCCACTCCATACACTTCGACCATCTTATGTACTTATTAATTACATACACGTTTACTGCTAATTTCTATTGATTACGTAGAGCGTTTTTATTGCTTGGAAAATAATTGCTCTAGGACAAAAATGTATATAAGTGGATAATAAAAAAAATATTAATTGCCGTACACTCGCGGATAAAAATGTTACGTTTTTTGTACCAACAAGTAAGGAGATTACTTTTGGCAGGGCCATCAGAATTTTTACTTGTGCATGTACAAAACATGATAACGATATTTTAAACTGTATACATGTACAATGATGGACACAAATCTGGAAACATGAATATCTCCAGCAGTATTGCATTGGTATTGTTATGAAATTCGGTATTAATAGGCAACTGATTATAAGAACTAAAGTGGAAATATCAGCGTTCTAATTTGACTATTTAGTTTTCTACATTTCTTTTAATAATCCGTGTACCGAGATAGGTATATTAATATAGTGGAAAAAAAAAATAGAAGTGTGATATTATGTAGAACATTCAATTTTTTGAGGTGAGGAGTGTGGGCTTTCCGTAACCAATGTAGGTCATTTTGGAACCAATCGACAAGACGTCCTATTTTGCCTCATTGGGAAAAACAAGGTTTATTGCAAAATTGAGATTAAACTTCTATCGAAATCGTCATCAGGAAGTTCTTGGACAGCACGAGGCTTATATGGTTGATATTTCTCCCTTTTTAAATTCTTTTTACTCAGTGTCAACTGATATTGTGGATCCCGTTTTGGATAAGTTATGGACTGTTCCGCTAAACTCACACTTTCCTAATATTCAGCAAATTCGTGGATATAGATGATTAAATAGATCACTCACTTCCCGGTAAGTTCTTTTCCCATAGCCAACAATTATTAAAACTTGAACTCGTCAGAAAATCTTGGAAAATGTAGACAATTAAACATTTTTGAAATTGGAATATTGTGCTCTATCAAAATATAAAAAAATATGCAAAGTCGAAGGTGACTTCCAGCTAAATCGGGAGCCAAATGAAAATGCCGATAATGTTATTGGAGATATTTACGTGTTTCCGGAGTTTTGCTCTACACGTATATATATCTGAAAGTAACTTATGTCGTACTCAAATTCTATAGCTGGTTCAAACTGATTCAAACTGACATAGATTATCAATAATATCAACTACAAAATGATTTCTAAAAAATGTTATCTGCAATCTTTACATATCGAAAAGTTGTAAGTTTTATGTAGTATTTGTAATTATCGACATTAATATCGTATACTAGCTATGTCCTTTTAATTAATGATAGAGCTTTATATGATGATATCGTTATAAATATTAACGAAATTGATGTTTGGTATTTTAAGCGATTTCTATTTTTGGACATCCACAATCTAGAACTAAATTACATTCTTAGTCACCATCACTTCGCATTAGTCTTTTAATAATTCGCTTTATCCACTAATATTTCTGTTTATAATATGTTGCTTTTTCTTTACTCTTGAATAAACACTTACATATTTAATAACTAACAGTTAGTGAGATTTAATTGGTATTCCTTCATAAATTATCATGGAGGTGTTCATATTGGAAACATTTTTTTATATCTATAAATAGCTATTTTGTTACCAAATTTTACGCGCTAACGAGTTTAACTCGAAACAAAATACTAAAATAAACCAAGAAGGTAAACCAACAACCTACCTGCGATCCTAAACTTAAGCTGCTCGAGATATTCCTGGGGCCGCCAGCACAGTTGGAGATGGGGTGGGTATACGTGAAGGTAAGAAACTCTATTAGCGCCACCACGTCGACTATTAATAAAATAACCCAGGCTTACTCGTATGCAATGCCATAAGCCAACGCGGAAGTCTTATGGCTGTGGAGCGAGGTCTTTTGCACTTAAGTACAGGTGTAAGAGGTTGAACTCACGATTGCAAGAAATAGTCAAAGTAGATTTCAGTAATAAAATTGTAAAAAAAGAATTAGTGTTTATTATAAGAGTAATAACAAACACAGTAAAGGGTTTAATTACTCAAAGTATTATAATTAAAAGAAAACAAATAAAAGAATTAAGGGTGAATACGAGTTCATAACCTTAAATTGTAAAGGTACATATCGTTTTGCTTAGAACGTAGAAAATGCGCATGTTCGGTGTCCTTTACAGTTTCGGAACTATTATCAAATTTCTCGGAAATAGCAACTCGAACTCTAAATATACTCAAAACTGTTAATATTAACATTTGTTACCCTATAGTTGTTATCCCCTTTACATTCTTTAGACAGCTGAAGGCTTATAACATGGTTATACATCAAATTTAAAGTTACGGTAAACTCAAACACAGCTGAAGGCTAAATAATATTAACGAAAATATATAAAATTTAACAGCCCTTCGGACTGCTACCTGATGGAATTGCAGAAGCGAGTTCCTTCCTACTGGTACGGTAGCTCTAATGAAGTTGTAGGTTTGTTGCGGATACTCGGGGCAGGTACCAAGTGTAGTAATGGGTACTAGCGACAATTCCTATCCAAGACGTAGACGAGGATCTCTTGTACGGACCCCTCGTACAAATACACGTACCAAAAAACCCTAAAAATACATTGCACAGCGTGGAATAAGTACTAACGTAGCGATAGAAATAAAATAAACCCACCTCTGGATGTAGTTGAGGGTACGCGAAAACTAGAAACACGTGCTCTTGCGGGTAGTCAAATCCCTACTAAAATCCCTTATCAAAAGGTAACGCTTACCACCAATCCAAATTGTCTCAACAAACAAGTGGTTAAGCTTAGGAGACACCAGTGACTATGAATCCTTAATTAAAGTTATACAACTTTGTACGGTAAAAGTATCACTGATCTTGACTACACGAGCGTCGCATTCAAAATGATAACATGGATGCCCAACGACTTCCGAGGAGGTACGTCGAAAAAAAAAGCCGGAAACAGTGCAAATTCTAGAATTAACCTCTATCGCGAAACTTGTGTACAACTCAACAAATCGAAAGGAACTAACCACTTAAGAATATTAGCAGCCGAAAGGATAAAATTAAAGTGCGGGATTAAAAGAAAATACGTTTGATAAGAACCTATCTCTAAACAAAACCAAATATTACATTAATACGCGGATTTACACCTCGAAATAATAAATAAACAACCAACTGAATCCATAATATTGAACGCAGCCCTCTGTTCGATAAATACCGTTCAACTACCGCCTCTCACGTCGCTTCTATGAACTACGAATGTCTCTTAACCTAACAAAAGCAAAATAAACAATAGTCGAAAACCCAAAATAAATCGGAAAATACTCCAAAGTAAGGTAAGACATTACGTAAAATACGATAACTAAAATAGAAGAAACCATAGGAACAGCCCTATAACGAAATAAACCGATATTGAAGCGTAAATAAATGAGAGATTAGCGTTACAATGCACGAACGAGGCGTTCTGGAGAAAACATATGACTTACACCGCGATATACAGGTATGTTCATAAGTAAAGTACACCACAAATAGTTGCATTAAAATTAAAACAACTTCAGGTGACAAAAGGCACGTAACAATTTATCTGGATTAAAACTGATTTGCAAAACCAACGCCAAAGAAGATATTTTGATTTTAAAAATTAACTTTAAATCTGTCAACATTTTCAGAAAAAAATTAATTTCGTTAAAGTTGTTACATCCTAGACTAATTATACTCTGTATCATTTAATTTGACTAAGGCCTATGCGAGTAATCTATAAAATGTAGAGTGGCGATTTAATCGTACCTATAAACTGCAGGGGCTAGTAATTTTATATCTCAATATTGTAGTCAAGATGCAATTATTTGGCATAGGTTCATTTCTATATGAAATGTTACAAAAGTTGCGAAGAATTCGCAAGCATTTGTTGTAGGGCACATACTCGACAAAGTCGGAACGTCTGGAGGGAAGAGATTCTTCCGATGCATAAATATTCACTAATATAATGTATATACCGTATAATCTTGCAACCACTAGGCTGTGTCAAACTCTAAACAATCTTTCATTTCTTTCGAACCAAATAATTATTCAAAAAATTATTACTATATTAAGAAGGATCCTTGTAATTTACAGATAGGATTAAAATATTCTTTTAATCATCCGTGCAATTTTGGGATAATCCTTACCAAGAGAAGATTAAGAATGAACCATTGTTACAATTTACGTGTGTTCATGCAAAATATTTAAAAAAACAACAAAAATTAAAAGAAAATATTCAGAAATATGTCTAACAGACCATCATCGTGCATGACTGCATACTATCTATAGCAACAATATAAATTTTAGAATATTTTGCGAATAGTAGTTCGATTCACTCCCAGTAATACTTTTTTGCCCATTCACATTATACCCGGCAATTCACTTAAGAATAGACATGATTTTTCATTTCTACGAGACCCAATATTGGTAATTTTCGTTTCCAAAATACCTATGTTGTTTGAGGTGTTTTTTGTTTGTGTGACTATATAATATTATACTAATCCCATACCAAATTACATAAAAAATCACCTATAAAGCTGATTAAAGACTTAATGTAAAGTAATATCATGGCGATTTAAAAATTCCCGACCTTAAAGCTATGTAAACATTTACTAGGCAAACAATTTCATAACTGATATTATATCGAGTATAAAATAAACAAGTCAATTTCTTCCGTTTATATTTCAATTAATAGAGTTTTCATGTTTTATATGGTCAATTTAATTTTGCGCAATACTCCCAGAGGAACACATATGCTCGTCAAGTGGCTTATGTGTAAATACACATGTGCATGATATACGCAATGTATAATATTGAAAGGGATATCATGAACGAATATTGAAGTTAATAATGTTTTCCTTGTCCCATATAACTTTTTTCCTTGATACACTCTCTGGGAGGTTAGACTTCAACAACAAAAGCAAGCACTTATAACAGAATACAAACGCTACATTAAATTCCTTATTGTTTAAACAACTCTATATGTAAATACTGATTCGTTTATATTGGTTTTATCTTATGTTCCAAAATTATAAGAAATAATACTCTCCTATAGGCATGTATCTATATAAGGCTGTAATACTTCAAATGAATACATCTTTTATAGTGACGGCCCAATAGGGTGTGTAACATTAAATATACTAGGATCAATCGCAGGAGTAAATATTATTGGGTATAACAGCCAGACGAGACACAAAGAAAAATAAAAGACTGATTTTTAAGTTGCTAAGCTTTCGCAATTTAATTAATGGTTCATCAGAGTTACGCGTTAAGTTGAAATGTTAGACTAAGCTAACCAGGTTAGAAAACGCCGGAAGCGCGCATTCTCATTAGAGAAACGATTGATATAAATGTATAATCACGTGGACAGAACTACATTCAAGGAAAATTGAATTTCAACTCTTTAATACACTGAAGCCAATTCTCACCAATCGATTAGGGCTGCTACAGTTTATCAATTTTGTTTGAATTATAATTATCCATATATACTAAGAAGAAATGTATATTACTCAGTCCACTCATTACTGCGGAATTAATAACGAGTTGATCCAATTTTATGTAATATATTTCAAGAAAGAGGCGTTTATAATAAAATTCTTCTTCCATCAAGATGGACATGCTTTTAAAGTTAAATGTATGATTTTTTGGTAGAACAGTGTTCCACCAGAGCAGTCTTTATTGAATTATTAAACTCATTCGATACGTCATTAGAATATTGGCGTTAGCGCATTTCAAGATACTGCGAGGTTTGACCAACAACAATGCGCTTACGGCATTCTATGAATTGCAGATGTCTCTCTGATGAAGCATTAAAAATTCAAATTCATCCGTTTTACATTGAAGGAAAAAGCTAACTAAAGCTTGCTTTATACCGTTGTAAACTGGCTCAATATAACAGAAATTTGTTACCAAAAGAGGTAGTTTTTATATACCCGGACTAAGCATGAAAAAAAAAGATTACAACAAATAATAAACATTTTTCAAGCCCCTTGCTTTTGGATACAAGTATTACATCGTTTTAATATCCCTAATGCATTATAAAAAAATTCCTTTGGTTTGTTTGCAAAATAACTTTAAACAGCCACTATAAGTTCATCATCGTCGATAAATTTTGTTCCTTTTTGTGTTTTCTTGAGCTACGGAAACAAAAAGTAGTCACCGGGGGTTGGATCTGGACGATAAAGGATTTCTATGAAGTCCCATTGAGCAACGGCAGCTTTTGAAAATCTTGACTTGTGCACTGATGCAGTGGAGCAACAGGACGTATTCCGCACCTTTCACATTAATAGATTCTCTAACATGAAACATTAAAGTCGCATAATACTCTCCTGTTACCGACTACCCTTATTTAGATAATCAATTATTAAAATTCCTTGACAATCCAAAAAAAAAATAGTTATTATTTTTTCCTGCAGAGGGAACGACTTGGGGACATGGGAGGGCTGGAGCTCATAATAATGCTGCTGCATTGATACTTGTTTTGCCTCAGGGTCAAAATGATGGACGTAGGTTTCATCTTCGGTGACAAGTCGATTGATAATTAGCTCTATAAAGCCCCAAAAATAATACAAACGTCCCCATCCGGACATGCATTTGGAACGATGAAAGCATTCGTGGAACCCATCTTGCACTAACTTTTGTCATTCCAAGGTATTCGCGTAGAATTCTGGAAACCGTGGTTTCTAAAACCTCTAAAGCTGCCAATTATCGCTTTTTTAATCTCGTATGCTCAGTACCAAACACTTGTTTTTTTTTTTTTTTTTTTTTATAACATCATGATCACACCGATAGGCCAAGCTGGACGAGGAACCAGTGATTTTCGACCAGGTTTAAACAATTTTAACTAATCCGCGCAAAATCCTGTACCAATTTTTTTGTCATCTTGCTCTTTTACCTGTTGTGAGTGCCCAATGTGGCCACGAAGGTTGTCATAACCTCCTTTAACCTTCTGAACGCTTATGACGTATGTATGCGTCATAGATAAAGTTAATGAATAATGCTTATGATGAATATGTATCCTGTAAAAAGAATTATGGCATCTCTTTGCTTATAACGAAAAACAAATTAAGGCGTTCAAGAGGTTAATGGGTAAATAGTACATATGTGTAAAGTGTTCCGTAACTTTGTAACTGCCACCCCTAGCCGTAAAGGATGAAGTTCAATTAACTATTCTCTAAGATGAAGATAGTGACTAGAGATGTACCGGATCCATCAGAAAAAATCTACGGATGACTTTGGTAAAACTAGAACTAGGAGCAGACCCTCTTGTCACTGGGTTACTGAGTCATTAGTATGTAATTTATTCTTTTCGTAAAATGAAATCAACTGTTTTTGATAAATAGTTGCCACCAATTATGACAAATTGTATTATATCATAAAACAAGCCAAAAAAGTAAGTAGACAAGGTTTGTAAAATGAAAGAATACAACAGTAACAGATCTGCTTACACTTCCTAGAACTAAACAATACGCAAATAATTTAAAATAGTTGCATAAAGCGATGTATTTATACTTCTGACTTGAATTTTATTTGATTAACCATAATTACTGCATCTAAAATTGACTGAGAAGGTAAAGTAATCTGGAACGTAATATTTTATCGATACTGTTCGAAAAATACCTTGCTTATTAAAAAAATGATTAAATTAGTACGTGTTACGCGTTTATCTACCTTAACACCAACATCTACTTTCACTTTCAATTTTTGCTCGCCCACAAGCTCTGCGGGTCATTACTACTCGCCAGGTTTTCTGATAGAACTTTAGTAAAAAGTCTAATAAATATTTATTAAACAGCTAATCGAAAATTATACGCGAAAAGCTTATCTAAAATTAAAATCCCGCGACGATACAAAGATGGATCTAAAATATAAAAGCTGTGTGGCCTCTCCTTAACAATTTCAACGAGTTACACGATGAATTCCAAAAGCGAATTATGTCGGAACGCGAAACACGTCCCTCATACTTATGAGGCGCTTGTGGTAACCGTCACCCTTGTTACGTGATGCTCCCTCTACCTACTTAAGGCAGAATTTCGCTCTAAATTAGCGGGAAAGTGCGGTAATTTCACCCGCAGAGGATGGTAAATGAATTTGATCCCCCTTTAAAAGAGTTTCCATTATTCGAGCGGTTTTATTAGATTTCGAGATAAAAATATAATCAAGTACGCTACAAGTTTATTTTGTTCTGGAAATAGCAGGTATGGAAGTTATTTATATTTTTGATAGTTAGATTTGTTATTTATGATACTAGCATACCTTACCTATGCGGGATCGGAAGAATATGCTTTTGTGAATGGACTTTTTTTTATTATTATTATGAGGTCCGAAATGTTTTTAATTCTACTCTATTCTACACGAAAGCTATACGACAGATTTTTTTAAAGCATGGTTTTTTGAGGACTTTAGCAATTTCTTGCACCAATTGACACGAGTCGTTTTTGTGCTTAGGCCAAATTATGCGGATCTCATCGGGAACAGATCTTTTTGACACCATAATGGTCATGCAAACTCGAATGTACTCCAGTCTTCGATATCCCCAGGGACGTTTATCGATGTTTTTTAGAACTACAACCGACTTTGGTTGATCTTCACGAAATTCATCATTGACGGAAGCACAATCACAACAACAATTTGTAAACAACGTTGTTGTTATGCAGGCCTTTACTAAAATCGTAAAAAATTATCAAACGTAAACTTTCACGTGAAATTGTCTTTTTTACAAAATTGCTTTTTTTTACGGTCACTGTAAACGAACCACCCAACCGATTTCTGTGATGTATTGAGACTTATCAAGTCTCAATACATCACATTGAGTGTTAGTGGACGCACTTTTTATCGATATATGTATTTATTTCCTCATCAATCGAAGCCCCTAATATGCACTACTATTCAAATGTAACTTATTGCAAGCTATTGCTTAATGATTACATTTTCAATAATTTCATATTTGTTAATATGACTTCTAGTATAACCCTGATGAAGTTTACTTGTTTTAGTAGTTTTAGCTGTTTTTTTGTTATTGGTCCTCGTCCCAACGTTAAATCATGTATCATACAATTTAGTATAGAAAGGAAATTATTAAGTATGTGAATTTATAATGACTACAAGAGAATTCGATATGATGATATACTTTGTTAAATAAATAAATTTTAACTCGCAGTTTAACCTCTTATAAACACAATTCTTCAATTTTTTCCTTCTATACAATGTATTATAGACAGGCCAATAATTTTAAATCTTTATTATAAATTTTTAAAGTATATTTTTGACTGGTAATGTAGTTACGTCTGCACTATATTTCCTTCTGAAGTGAAATAGAATTTAAGTGAGTTTGTTATAATTTAAATTTTGAAAGCACACATAAAGTTTAAAGATATTCAAGATGTTTCCTATATTGTGTTTAAAAATTCAGCAGCATGTGTTGAGTTTGGAACACATGATACCTACGTTTCCTAAGTGCAATGTTCCATGTTTCTAATTATATCGCTACTGGCAGTTCGGCCAGAGCAAAATTTAAAGTAACAATATAAAATAAAGTGCAGAACTACTTGGTACATTGTAATAGCATTCTCTTCAAAAATTCAACTTTTTAGGATTAAGCGTTAATTGAAGTATTAAATAACATCTAAATAAATGTTGTTATTTGTAGAGTTAAATCAGAATCAAGTTTTAATGCTAAAAGAGTTTACATTAGATTTTTGAAAATTTATAGTTTCCCAAGTCAAATCTTAATAGGCTATTGTTTTTATAAATTCAGTTCGTTAATTCATTCATTCAGTTCAAATGTTTTCAAATTTTTATGTTTATTTAACCAAATTAATGAATTTTAGCGAAAATCCTAAAAATATATCCGTTTCTCAAATCTTTATCTTCAAATTAAAGGATCCAAATTGATATAATATACGATTTTTCTCCTTTAATGTACGTACACGTTGATATTTATTTGTAAGTACCTTGTTCAAGCTTTCTTCAATCAAAAATTATTTATTCTCGTTTTCTCTTGTTTCGAAATACACGACCAAATTTACTTAATGAATAAAATCAGATAAGAATGTTTAAGATTGTACTATGCATACCAAAGTGTGTTTCGCTTCGATGATGATCCTGCATGTCAACATTTTAAAATTGATAGGTTTCAATGGTTACCACGCTTTTAAATGCATGTGAGTAATGGTACGATCACGAATACATAATCTATCGAATTAATTTTGAATTCAAGATTCAATTTTTAACAAAAATGGGCCTCACTCATGTGTAAGACAAGGACAAAAAAATTATAAAAAAAAAATAAGGAAGGAAACTACCAGCACTGTTTCGTCTCACAACCTTGTAACCAACAGCACTTAAAAACGAAAACAACCTCAATTTCGAATGTAAGTAGTTATTTACTTACTTCCCAATTTTTTTACCAAATTTGATATAAACTAATAACTGATAACTACGATCCTAAGTGTTTAATGATTTTCGTGAAGCTTCTCTCTCATTTGAGAATAAATTTGTCATCAAAAATGTCATTATATCAAACGGACTTTAGACAAAGTTTTTTTTATATTCCTTTGTTAAAGACGCCTTATTTGAAGATTGACATTGCTCTTGGCGACTGTCTAGCGTATTCCCCTCAATGAAAAATATGGAAATTTCCGCTGCGCCGCAAGCAGATCCTACATGCACAATATATAACCTTTCTCATCGATCGAAAAATGATTCAGTCCGCTCCAATGGAGGATAAAATAGGAAAATACAGAGAGCAGTGGGTGGCGATGGTCTATTGGTGCCTTCAAAAGTTGATTCTCGTAATCTCGGTTAGAATTTGAATAGATTGTTTTGAAAATTATTTTACTGCGAGATAGATAGTCCTACATTATTAACGATGATAGAAATTACATTTATGAAAAATCAAATTGGATTCAATTTGATACTGCTACGTATAAAATGATACTAATAACGTAAATAATTAAATACTAAGAAAAAATGATATTTGTAGCAGACTTGATTAAGAATGAATCTAAAGAACTTCATCAATTGCTGTCACGTGTATGTTGGTATTTTTTTGTTGTGGAATTTTTAATTTCTTCGCACTTTTATCTATTCAGAATTATTCCGTTCAGGTTTCAATTATGACTCAACTTATATTATTGGATAGATCATCATATTACATATTACTCATATCAAGATAAATATAAGTAAATCTAAACAATTTAAGGGATATTACAAAGATAAATGCAAAAGTAATTTTTTTGGATCTTCTTCAAAAAACAATAATGCTTTCTTTTGATTATCCACGCTGTATTTAAGATAATATTTACGACAAAATTTATGAACAGATACAAATGTATAAAAATAAAAATATCTCTAATGAACACAGGACAGGCTCGACCTCTATTTCAAGCGCTTGGTTTTTTAAATCGCGAATAAAAACCTATAAGCGTTTTTAGCTCAGATAAAAACTAAACGTTGCTATATGGAGATGTGTTCACCCTTATTTATCAATCAGAATGTCAAAAAGTAAAACTCAGAAAGAATGCCGCAGAAGCACGCCAAATGTTAAAGGAAATATTTCAAATTCAGGAAAGCTGGTCAAGAGAAAAGCAAGTGTCACGTTTTCGCTGATCCGTTTTTTCAGAAATGATGAGATTATTCTCAAAGAGTTGATATTTCCAGGCATGACCATTAACATAGAGTTCTATCATGACATCTTAAGGCGGCTAAGGAAGAATATTAGAAGGAAAGATTGAAGCAAGTGATCCAGGATTTCACCTACGGCCTACAGCTCAAGACCTACAGCCCCATCGAACAACAGTTTTTGGCAAAAGACAGTATGGCCGTTGTACCTTATCCAGTGAAATTCCCTGTAACTCCTCCTCTTTTCAAAAATGAAAATCAAGTTGAAGGAGCGAAGACGTGACACGATAGGAGAGAGTAAAGCTGAATTGCGTTAACAAAACATCACTTCGTCCCAAGGGAACTATTTTATGGTGACGTAAGCAAATTAAATCATGGTATTCTTCAATTTTGCTTTACTCCATTTCGGGAACTTTTGGGCATTTCTCGTCCTCACATTTTTGTATATTATTGAGCAACTATCCCCGTCAATGTCAGAAATATAATGTAAATTTCTCAATGAAAGAAGAGGGTCTTATACAGTAAGCAAAATCTGAAAATTTACATTTTCTAAAAGTCGATATCATAAATAACTATTTTGTAGAGTAGCATGATTGATGTAATAATGGAAATTCCATTTGGTAGTATTCTTATGTTTCTTATAAAGTAAAAACTCGGCAAACAATCATAATAATACATATCGAACGTTTTATTATATCTGAAACTGAAGAGTCATTTGCTTCCTAATAGTATAATAGAGTTTCAATAGTTTCTAAAGCGGCTTGGTGCGTTGCTAATGAAGATGACTTCACTTAGAATCGATTGGTCATCTTTCAGTTCCCATTCTGGTACACGATTATTGCAGCCATTTTTGATAGCAGTTACGTCAACCTCTTCATATTCGTCAACATTTTCGACCATTTCTTGAAACACCGCCGTTTGTTGTTATTGTTCATTTTGCTCTGCCTTTACTTCGTTTTTAATTTTCCATTGTTCCTTGTTGTTCAGTGAATGACATCCTTCTAAGATCACCGTTTATAAAATTCTGCCATGTTTTCACTGACTAATTAATCGCGGGGCATTGATTTTCTCTGACGCCGTTTGAAAGCTTTCAACCCACCTTGATTCATGGGTTGATAAATCTAGGTAACCTTTGGAGAAAAGTAACACACAAAATGCTGTCTTTCAAAACGGCCTTTCTCTCTAGGTTTTTTCGGGTTTTTCGAACCTCGGTAGCAAAATCATTAAAAAACCATTTTTTTAAAATATCATTCATGCTTTCGACTGATTACAACAAACGATGGCAATATTTCGAACTAAAGAACCTTTCAATAATTGAGAATTTTTAGATTTTCTAACATGCTATTATTATTATTATGCGTTCTTTACTTGATTATGATGCAATTTCTTAATTTGTTTTTGTGAAAAAAAAAAAACTCTTTTTACATTGAAAAGGACCTGAAATAGAATCACTTTGAACTGGTTTGTGCTGGAACCGCTTAAAGACAACTTTATCGTCTTGTTTCATATTCAGAGCTTTTGCTCTTTATTTTTATAGTCATAGTCTTTTTCCTTAAGCGTTATTGCTTTTGTTTAGTACTTGATATGATGAAAATCAATGAGAAACTGAAAATAAAATGAAAACACGGTGTGTAATGTTTTGAAATGTTTGTGTGTATTCTTAACAAAAATCGCCTGAAATTATTTCGTTCATGTTGCATTGTTGAACTGAACAAAGAGACCTGCTTGTGGATTGTTAACTGATATCGATAAATAAAAACGGTTTACTGATACACGCTTTACTGAGGTTCTACCTTAGTTTCTTCAAAGACTCTTCACATTCATACCGTTATAATCGAACCACGTTGCAAAAAATAGATAATAAAAGTAACAATTTTCTACCAGTTCATCTTATTTAACAAACTAGAAAAGAAGAAAAACCACAAACAACACATCGGTTACGTTTCATTCCATTCCCTTTCCTGCAGCTCTATGGTCTACACAATATTACCGCATTGGTTATTCAAATTGCGCTTCTTGATCGATATTATTGTCTGCTGAATACCTATTTTATTCGTGGTGATCATATTTAATAAAGCAGTAGAAAGTGATAACGTAATTTCTCATTAAGTAGCCAGCTTAGGTGTATTATTCGCTGACGAATTTAGACACGAAAACATTACTGCACGCTATCGACCACCTCTTTCCCTTTCAAACTTTATATTCGTGTCGTAATAACCTAAAAAGTGCTAGTGAAGTTTACACAGAGGAATCAATTGTATTTATGAATTCAAATAAAAATATTTCTAAAACAACCACGCATACCTTAAAACGAAAATAGAAAAACAATAATAATAGTATCTAAGTAGACTATATAAATGTATTAAATCATCTTTAGATAAGCTTTATGTAAATTGTCTGTCTTAACAAAGTATTATTGACAAATGATAACAAATGCAATTGTAATCACTGAAATATTTACAAGTAAATAATATTGATTGGATAACAAAAAGAACAAGAAAACATTTGCAATTGGAACTTATGTCGAAATGGTTATACCACTTCATGCTAACGAATGGATTTATGTCATAAATAAATATACATAATATGTATAAATGACGTAGATTCTTTGGAATCATTTTTTGGGATGACTTTTATGGTGTAATTGGAAAAACAAGAGTTATTTGAAAGAGCATTGTTAAGTTTGTTTTTTTGTAATATAAGGAAGATGAAGGTTTCGTGTGAAATATGCAGAACGATAATTTAGAATCAAAATCATTTCTATCCATACTGCTTATTATAATCATTATGGTCAACAGTCTAAAGAACGCTTGATGAAGTGCAGCATCCAATATATTTCTTTATTTACTTACTATTAATCCAATCTCTTTTATACTATTAGATTTAAACCGGGCCGAGTCTGCTCCTACATTATTGCTTTCACTCTATTTTTTCCTACCTTATGCTAGCTGGTTGATCCCACTTTATTCATTTAATTTGATTCATCTCTTCTCTACTTTCACTATTATAGCATCATCCCAGCTTATTTATGTGCCCCTCTTTTGTTTTCCATTATACTTGCGTCTCATGTACCTTTTTCGTAAGTTTGTTTTGTGGCATACGACACACATTTCCGAATCATCCTAACTGGTTTTACTTATTACATCATCACTAGCTTTCACCTCTAACTTCTGACTACTCATTCCATTCCTTATTTGATCTTTCTTGGTTTGTTTACTTATTTTCCTAAGGAATCTTATGTCAACTGAATTTATGTTCGATTTAGGCATATCTGTTTCACTGCTATATGTGCAGCACCTTTCCAAAAAGTGGCGTTCATTCCGTTGTAGATCTTTCCTGCTTCGTTCATTTTTCTTGATTTATACTATTGCGCCCAATACTTGCGGATTTTACTTGTTGCAGTCTGACTTATTTGTTCTTGAAATTGCTGTAATTTCTGTATTTCTTTTTTTACATGTACCTATTTTGTTTAATTCTCTATCTAGTATCTTCAGGCTATGTTGTAGATTATTTTCTGTTACATTTTCCAATATGCTTTGCTTCATCCAGCACCAACGAAAACAACAGCGATCTCAATACTGATTCCTGTTTTAATCCCATTTTTATCACGAATTTCTTTATTCACTTTCACCTTTTTTATATATTTTATATTTTAACATCTCTTCTTTGTATTCTGCCAAACGCCTATTGAAGGTCTATAAAAGAGACATGAATTTCTCTACCTTTATTTATGACTTTTTCGTTAGGTTGCCGTATTGTAATTCATGGTTTTGTATTGTGGCATTAAATTTACGGGTACTGCAACATATTGGCACACTTCGTGCTCCATTCGGGATATAGAAATACGGTTAATTTTAAATCACGTATGTACATGATATACGTAGAACTTATATCGTCCTGAACAAAAGATTCTACTTGTTCCAGAATACGCCAAATAAATATTACTTCTGAATAGTCAAAATTTTAAAAACAATGTTTCTAATAAGAAAAGGACCGTTTTTTAACAATTGAAATAGTTTATATTTCTTCAACTTTATGGAATTTCCCTTTATATAACATTATTTTTACGCCTTCTTCTGCATGTACATAATGTAGTAGAAACGCCTGTAATATTCACCTCCCCTATGTTTATTTTCTTCGCACCAACCGCTAACGCTCGTGGGAGTCATTCAATTCGGGGTCATTTAACTTGGAGTCGCACAGCGATAATAAACAAAACTATTTCGGAAATTTTGCTCAAATTACCACCGGAAAAAGGATACCCTTCTCCTACATCCTAGTTTCTTTAGCGGCAGCAAATAAATGCTTTTCTGTAGCCTTTTAACTTCCGCATGGAGTAAAAAAAATACAAAAAATAATAAATGGTTAAACTCTAGAGAGCGCTCGACCTTTCTACAGGATAAGTCATCTCAGCGCCGCTTTCTTTGATGTGAATGATAATCCTACAACTTCCGCTCTATGTGCGAAACGCTTTTATCAGAGAATGTTTCCTTTAACCGTGAAATACCAAAACGGAATCGTTGAGTTTGTGCGTTTGGCGAGATGTAACGAGTTCTAAAATTAGACGATGTTATCTTTTTTATTTGCAATTTAGTCGGTCAAATGGATAATGTTAACTGAATGTTGCAAATGTAATTGTAGATAAGCTATAAAATGTATAATAGCAATGGTCTCATATGTAATTGTAACCATTTTCTTTGAAACAGAATGATGTAGTGCTTACCATAGATGGTATTGAATGCAATATATTTTAGATAGTTCATTGGCACATGTACAACAGGCACCCTTTCGCACGATAATTCTGGATACGAATAGTTTCCTATTCTGATATCCGGATTTTGGTGTTATCCGGATCCATTATCTGAAACATTCGGTCCAGATCCGCTCTCCGAAAGAAATCTCGGATTTATTCTTCGAAACTTCAGAACTATATTCGTTACCCGATAACTCGGATCCGGATCCGTTATTGGAAATCTTAAATTCGGATCTTTATCCAATCGAATCCATCATCCGATAACGTAGATCCAGCCTCTTTCGATGTTTCCTTCAATAAACACTTTCTCAACATGAATCATTATTTTCTGTATTGCAAAATAATAAAGCATCCGGATCCCAGAATAGGATAGTGGATCCGGATATTAATTCTTTTGGATATCTACGGCGCAAAGCTGAGGCATATGATCCTCCCAAACTATTCGTCTAATCTTGACATCGATACACAGATTCAGGGCCTCAAAAATTGCATGGTCGACTTCCCGTTAACAAAATCGAACCGACTTTGCGCGATTAAATTGTTTACGTGATGAGAGTGGCATTATTCTTTTGCACATTGATTTCTCGAAAATTTATGGACTGATATGACCTTCCAACTCTTCAATTCATGCGAAAACATTCCTCCACTGAACGACTTATTTATCATTAACGATAGAGCAATGTGCACGATGTATCAGAATATTACAAGGTAAAGTAGTGTGGGGTAAGTTTTAATGCTTTATTTACTAGTATTATTAATATTGCCTGACAAAAATCTAGAAGACAGCTGCTTTTGATTCATCTTATAAGATTTCAACTACTCAAGAGAATACATAGTTTCATCACATCTTTCGCCTATTTTCTTTTTGACTAAAGACAGGCACCAGAATAGATATTATTTTAAGAAATACAAGAATACAATAAAAATGGGAAATGTATACAAGCACACTAGCTTACTAGGGTTTGCTTCTGATTGTGTAAGAGTTAGGCGTTCGAATTCTATACCGGGGTCAGATTTTCTTCCATTTTCATGATAGGGAATAATTAACTAGATTTTACTCATTACGGTGATGTGGGAGGTTACAATAAGCTCTAAAGCTTATATACTTCATTGGGCTGTCACTTCATGTAAAAAAATGAGAAATTATCCGTTTTTCCAAGTAATCCCATCTTAAAAAAGATACGAAATCCCAAAGATCGAGTAGATGATAACATAGATAAATCTGAAATTTATAACACGTTATACACACATTGTAAATTATCAAACTTCGTTACAAATGGCAGTGGATTCATTCTGTGTCGCTCTTACAACTTCTAAATTCCAACCTTTACCTGTAGTGCTCCGAAGAAGAGAGCAAAAGGAGGGTGCATTTAATTGTTGACTTTTTTTTGTTGTGTCTCACCCCGGTTTCTTCCCTGTCTATTTTGTACAGTTTGCAAGTTATTTAAAATTCAATTTCCATTCTGCTCATGTGTATTACCGTCACTGTGCCTAATTCTACTTTCTATTTACGCTAACCTCAACATACAATGCTTACAATACTGTCGAATTCAAAATTCACTGTATTTCGTGTGTCAGGGAAAGTGTATTACCAAAACCATTAATTCACATGCAAGTGTATAAACAGCATTTGAATGCGTGCCGTCTTATACTCTTGCTTAATTTCTATTGAAATCTTGGAATCAAAATTACAGCGTTTCCGAGTTTGTGATGTAAGAAACCGTCATAAAAAAAAATCTAATATAGCAACCTTTCTTAGAAAATATGTATAAAGTAAGTCACTAATGAGTATCTCCGAAATTCTTAAAATAAAGCTAAAAATAATACCTTGTGTTTACACTCCAGAAAGATGCGTTTGTCGATAAAATTCATTTGAAATCCTGTTGCAACGCCTTAATTACGACTAACGTCTGCTTCATTTTGATGGAATAAATTAAAATTACATAATCCAAAAATAATTAAAAAAAAATTATGAACGCGGAAAAGTCTGCGTCGTATTTATAGTTTGCCTGTGGATCATTAGAAACCAAAAAATGCTGCAAACTATTTGCCCCAACGTATTCCCATCAATACGTAATTGTCATTTCAAAATTTCAAAATTTCAAATGTCCCAATCCTTGATTTGCAACTGATACTGATAAAGAAAATACAGTGAAAAAAATATACAGAGTGTAAGAAAAAATAAAAGTTGACATTTTTGAATCACCCATTGGATTTTGAATGGCATTCAGTATTATTATATTATATTATTATATTTTGTCAAATAATAACATTTTTGGAGATTTGAATTTTTTAAATGGCATTTACGTATTGATGCGAATGCGATGGGACAGATAGTTCGAAGCACTTTTTGGTTTCTAATGATGCACCGAGAAGCTTACAGTTACTTAAAGACCAAAGAAATAAAGAAAGTTCAGCAGATTCCGTTCTAATTTGAAAACCTGCAACGTTCAAGTGACAGGGAAATTATTTTTTATCGCAAAGTACTCATCAGGAGATTTGTTGCTAATCTCTGAACAAAATATCCGAGTGATTAGACAGAATATGCAGTTAATCTTTTATATTTTCAGGCGTAACCCAACAATGAGATTGCAAGATTAAATTCAATTCCTTCAGTAATTAACCGCACTTATTGTAAATAATAATTATATAATTAACATTTCTATTATTATCCAATTCTACCGCATTTTTGCGAGTAAGCTGTATATAGAAAGTTTTATCGGGCTCTTGACATTTATGCAAAAATATCTACACACAAGACGATTACCAAAATCCACAGATATACTTATGAATCACGCCTATCTTTTGACGTAATTCATTTATGCAGCTTCAAATATGGATTTAGCTATGTGGGTTTTTTTATATTTTACGTGTCGTCGTCTTGTTAAGTCATTAACGTAGGTTGCTCCCGTGTTGCAAGGTCGGCGTGATTTCGGTTAACCTTCGATCCGTATATTCATGAATTCGTCTAAATAAAAAACGTATGACTTAAAATTAGGCGTGTTTGCGGTGGCGTCTATGCAATCGACGCTTCATCCAGTGGAATTTGTACCAGATTGTTAAAATAATTGATAGATCTTTGTGGAATTGGAATTTAAATCGAGCAATTAAAGACGTCTTTAATATAAACAGTGAGTGAATTCATCGCTGTTGTTACTTTTATCGTTTTTACCAATGATGTCAATAAAGGTGATGTCATGAAGTCTTTTTTGAATGTTTAAGTAATCAATATAAGCAAGTGTAATTGTTGGAATGGATAGAATGTTAATGTGAGGAATGATCAATGAATCAATTAATCCATGATGTAATCTTTTTTAATAACAATACATTCAAGAAAGCAATGAATTAAAATTATTCTATGAAATCATTTTTCTAATTGGTTTCAAAACTAAATAGAATATAAACTTTGCCTGAACTACTTTTTAGAGGATTTTCTTAACAATATTTATTTCAATAATAGTTATTTATATAATAATAGTTTGTTATTGCAATTTTCTGTAGTAGCTTTCTGATGTACCAGAAAACCAGGCATTTGTCGAGTACGCAATATGTTTTATCACATTATGAAACATAAATGTAGATTAATGAAGATTTATAGCAGTGTAGCAGTAAAAGGCTATAAACTAAAAAACGTTTCTAAATGTCTCGCTCCGAAAGCTGTTCCTTTGCATTACATACATACGTATCTAATTTATTAATTTAGAGCATTTTGTAGTTGAAGGTTTAGTACGTACATCATTTTCATGTGATTGTTAAATTATTACTGAGTTGTTGTCAAATAGAATTATTGTTGTTCTTTTTAAATTATGTAACTTCTAACCACGTTTTTCCTTTCTTTTTTGAAATACTCCTCACTGTATTACCATTCCTTTGGTCATCCGTCCTCCCTTCTTTTTCCTGGTCTCAAATTCTTTTGACAGGTATTCTATTATTGCAAGCGTACCTACCATCCCTGTTGCTTTTGTTCTATAAAATTGTCTACTGCTTCTACTTCCAATTCTTCTTTTTGTTAGTTTCTAACACTGTCCAGTCCAGTGACCTCATTTCTACCGTACGAATCTTACTTTTTGTTCATACCTATGATTCGTAATTGAAAGTAAAGTATAGACCCGTAAACGGCTATTTCATTCTCGTTCCTTTCGTTACTTTTTTGTTTATAGAACATATACTCAATGCGTGTAATACTTTATTGGCGTTTTTATTCTCTTGTTTAGTTCAATCTCATGTATTCCTCATTTTTTTAAAATTAATCCTAAATATTCAAAACTTTTAACCTGCATTTCTATTTCATCACTGTGATTCTCTTTCTGTATTAATTCCACCAAAATTAATGAATAAAAATGTACATGATAAATAATATACAGGGAAGTCCACGAGAGAAAGTTTATATGAAAATTCAAACGCACTATATAGATATTTTCTTTATATAGTGCGTTTGAATTTTCATACAAGTTTTCCCTCGTGGACTTGTTTATTTTAAACAATAAACAGGACAAACATTTGTAAACGAAACAATAAATATAAAAGTAGTAGTTATAAAAATTTATAAAAGAAAAGTAGTAAGCATAAAATAATAGTGATAAAATTAAAGAAAAACTATAAATAGAAAACAATATATACTAATTTTCATTGAAATTATTACTTTTAAAGGCAAAAATAGACAAAATATTTCAAAAATTATTAGTTAGATATGTGGAATATAGCATCATAACTGGTGTCATCAACGATTAAAAGTTTTTCAATTATCAATCAAAATATTAAAATGACAGTGTAACATGCATGTCGGAACCTTTGATCTTCTATACACAATTTTCGGTAACTTCTAAATATATAATAAATTTAAAGATGCTCGTATTCGATTACCGGTTGATGATGAGGGCCATTCATGTCTTCGAAAGGGCCGTCCCGGATTAATTATTATATTATTATATAATTAATTAAACTTGTGTGGTGCGGAGGTTGCCGATACTTATCTGTTGTTTACCGTACTACACCACAGTCCTTGCTATCATTATTAAAGATGTCTTTTAAAAGTGGCCAAGTCAATAACAGTGAATAAAGGCAAACTTTGATTGAATTTCTTTCGGGTGATGTCGTGTAGTTAATACTTTACTTGACGTTTTGCTGACCATGCTGTCAGTTTCTTCAGAAGATTTCTAAAGACAGTCTTTAGAATTTTCTATACATTTCTACTATGGATTACGGTCGTGAACGCCTACACTCAACTATTTGATTGAATTTGATTTTAAAAAAGAAAGAATAATCTAGAAAGTGACGTCAATAATAAATTCAATTTACCAAGTTGTGAGAATAGTAGCAATACAAACATTTGTGAAGTAGACAAATAAACTAGCTTAGAATGCTACAAAACGTAAATAGGCCATATCAAAAAGATGCCTGAATTCTGCATACAAAAATCGATAACATTAATTCTGTCCTTTTGTCAGTTAGGACTATTTTTTGCTTTATGTTCTAAACAATGAAGATTACACAAAGTAAAGTCATTGTCAATTTTGTAGTCAGATGTCATATAATACAGAAAGTTATGTTTAACGTAAAATGGCTGATATACGGATTATTCTGTTACAACACACGGCATAATGACCAAAAAATGGGCCCACATTACAATATGCCTGCGCTAAGTATTCATTATTTATGTACTGACGTCAGCAAAACATCGTTTCCACTGCAAATTATTATTTAAATATATTAAACAAATAATAAACTTACAAAATAATCATGTGCGTTTTTGTAAAAATTCTAAAATCCAGTATCGCTCTGTTATTAAAATCCTTATATTTGACAGGCACTACGCATACGCAAATTAAAGCCGATATGGAGGCTGTTTAGGAAGACTCTGCAATATCATTTACCGCGATGAAATGTTGGATGGCTGAATTTAAACGTAGTCGTATTATCGTGGGGAATGGTGAACGTTCGGGACATTCAAATACCGATAACATCAGAAAATTCACCAGATGGTGAAAGGTTAGAGAGTTAGCAGAGGCTGTGGGCATCTTGAAAGAACGCGCGTGTCATATATTGACCGAAGAGTCACTTACAGTTCAGTGGCCACCAAAAATTCACGAACTGGAGTTCGAATTGATAAACCACCCACTCTATTTATCAGATCTAACTTCCAGCGATTTTCATGGAATAAGGAGACACGTTCGTAGCTTATTTTTACCGGCTACTATTTGGGTAAACTAAAGAGATAGGAGCATTGCTAGGGAAAGTGTATAGAGTTACATGGAGAATAAGCTGAGAAATAAAACGGAATTTAACAAGAAAATATACTTGTTTCTATGTTAGGCTGGAAACTTTTCAGACTACCCATACATTGTGGGAGTCCCAAGTAGTAATGTACTGCACAACTTCAAATCCGCATTATAAAATGCATTTAGACTTCAGATTGATACATATTTGAACATATCTAATATTTTGAGATAATAATATTTTTACAAAAAGTCTTTTGAGGCAAATAGGAAATAAAGGTCCAAATTTTACAAAACTCTTTAATAATAACAGCTATTAAAGAGTTTTTATAAATCACTCTCACAGTAACCGTGGATTATTGAAGATTCTTGTGCTATCAGTAGTAAAGCCTCACCTTGTATATACTCTTACAGCTTACAAGCTACAGATCACCGAAAAACACAAAATTTCTTGGATTTTAACGGCAAAACAGCTTTAAAATTCTGTTTGATATAGAACACCTGGCATGCGGGCAAAAGAAGATAATATTTCTATTACAGGATCAGACTACTACTTCCGGTGACACTATTAATCTAATTCATATCCTGCAGGAAACTGCGTTCCATATATTCCGGACAGTCAAAGCAATTCGTTTATATGCACGTCGGACCTATGCACTTTAATTATTTCATCAGAGAGCCCGTAATAGCGTAGCCCAGCTACTCCACGTCAATGTTTAGCACGTCGTTCATTAAAACGAATAACATCCTATGTTATGGTTGCGTTCCGCATGTACGGTGTGTGCACCGCCGTATATTTCGAAATACTAGCATGAAACAGTATTCTATAACGCGCAGCTCATTTTTTTGTTTAATAACGGCAATATATTAGGCGGTTCTGTCGGTTCAATAACAAACAAGTACCCTCATTATGTCGAACATATGCTGGTCGAGATTTATCAAAATTAGGACGAGTTGATTTAAATATAACCAAGCGGATTGAATAAAATCTGAATAAGGACGTAGTCGTATGTGGACAGGGTTAATTTAAGTTTGAATCGCACTTAAGTTTCCACACGTCCATTTTAAATGACATGTTAATAAATAAAGAATAGATTACATTTAACATTTGATTAGTAGTGATTGGGTATATTTGTATTCACAATATGCATTTTCATCAGTTTGGTGCACTTAAGGTAACATTTTTTAAAGGCTATTCAGCCACATATCCATTAACCAATACCAAAGGATTAGTAATTGATAAAACGGATCAATTCCCACAGCAACAAAGATAATGACGTTTTTCTTTTATTATGAGGTTATTATTATTATATTATTGAGGTTGCAATGGAGAATACTCTTGGATGCTAATCGTCCGTTTAAATTCTGATATCTATCTGCATAATGAACTACATGTTCCTGCATGAAACTATAATAAATTATGTTTGTGGATAACTGGCTTCTACCTCGGACGTTGAAGTAGTAGGTGGTTGACATCAGTTGCTTCTTCAGCACAATCGCAATAGGTATCTGATCCTAGGCTCCAGATTCTATTCTCGTCAGAAAATTACCGTGTTCAAACTCCATTCTTGCAATTGTAGAGTATAACAATCTCCATAACTTTAATTTTGTACCATCGCTTGAACTTTATTGTGATGGTTGAGTAAGATAATGCGTTTCCCTCTCTACATCCAAGCGAATGCCGCACTCTTCCCACACCAATTCGTTTGTTACGGTATTAATTACATCCTTTCGATATACTTTGACTTTTTTCTGAGGTCCATTCGCTATTGCTTGCTTTGCCAGAATGTCTATTACTGCATTGCGTATGGTGTTGACTTGTGCCTTGATTCATAAAACCTTATTTTAAGCTGACGTTCCCTGAGAGTTAGATTATGCTCCCGTAGGATGACCATTAATATCTTTGGTTGAAGTTATAGATCATAAGATACTGCGAATTAGACAGAATACATCCGTGACGTTGAGGCCTCTGCTTCTGGTGAGAAAACAGACTGGACACCTGTGCGGAAAGACTACTTCTTCCCACTTGAAGTTAAAAAGGCACGCGAACAATATCTATTATTTGTTTTAGTACCATCTGTGTAAATAATTGGTACCTGTCCGATTTAGTTGTTGATAGTTGCATGATTCTATAGTACTTAGTTGCATAGATATATGTTTGTGCCAACTGCAAAGATTACATTTTTTTGCCAATATCTTTCTAATAAATCGCATACTGGCAATTGATAAATATACTCAATTTACTCCAAATTCTTAGCATGGATGGATTCCAGCAGCCAGTACTTTTCGTCGAATATGCAGTGAGGGTTCTCGTACTTCCACCCTCAATGCCTCTATCGGAATAAAAAACCATGGCTCCTATGCGGATACGTAGCGCCATGTTTTGTATCACGTTGATCTTTTGTAGTTGTCCCTCGCTTGTTGAACCATAAAATATTGAGCGGTAGTCCTGACGTCATCTTATGCAAGTTCAGTAGAAATTTTGATTTTCTGTAGGTGAGACTAGATGTTGAATATACGGAGATCAACTTATTTTATTTCATATACTTATGTAACTCTGTATGTAATTAACTACAGTTTAAATTCATGCGGTTTTGCGCCACATTTTTGGTGAAAAACAATTTTGGTTTTTTAACGGACAGCTGAAATCCATTTGATATCAAAAATGTAAAATGACAATAATAATGTTTATGTGGTTTTGTGATTGATAACCCCGATCATTTAAGCATTTCCTAGTTATTGTTTACATTTACGATTGTAATTAACAGTATGCGGGATCTCCACGCTGACGAACATTTTCCTGGGACTTATTCATTGTAATGTTACAAACTAACGTCCAAGAGGTTATCTGTCATCACTACCTCCTACATATCTCATCTAATCGTTTCAGTTTGTCCACCTATCGAAAATAAAAGTGTTTATAGTGGTAGAAAGCTCGATTTCTAAAAGAAATTTCCTTTTTCCGGCCTAATATCTTTCGAGCGTGGGTAGTAGAAAGGCTTTATAAGTCCAGTCTACGACGGTAGCAAGAATGGGCATTAACTGCTCTTGTATTCTATTTTCCCATTTTTTAAAACATCTAAATTAACGTGAAATCTAAGTACAATTAGACTCAGTGTACGTTAGACATATCAAAAAATTTCATCAATTAGTAATCGTTCGTTTCGTCTTCGTCAAAATTCTCAGTAAAGTTTCACGTTGTAGGTGAATAAACCTGTGTCTAAATAAGCTCCAGTTAAAAGGATGAACCGCACTTATTATTCAGAAGTAGCGAATTGTCAAAAAGAAGCCACATAAACAAAGAAGTTCTCATTTAAATTTCTGAAATTCCTCTTTGTTTCTTCAGTTAAAAATTTAAATTGCCGAAAAAGTGTATCAAAGACACCCGAATTTTACGACTCCCAATTTCATCCAAATAATTTCCGAAAAGCCTAAAATTTCGAAATTTTCTCTACTTTTTTCTACGTAAAACATTACACTAGATGTAGTTCTGGTAAGAATATCAATTGTACTATTGCGTACCAGGCAATCTCATGTCGTAGGACAGACAATGTCATATTGATTTTTTGATCCAGGATATCCAGAACTTTTTAGATCGGTGATAGGTTGAGTAACTTTAAAGTTTGACAAGCATTATTTTGTTGGAACAGAGCACTAGGATTCTGTAAGACATTTATGTAATGCGCGGCTATTGTGGCAACCTGTATAAAAATAAGAATTGTTTTCAGATAGCATCCATACCAGGAGTGCTGATGTGCAACGAGGCGCTGTAAATGTGTCAATACATTCTTTTTGCTGTTTCTCTAGACATTCAGCGTCTCAATTACCTTTTATTGAAACAAGTTCCTTTTAAGGGTGATGGGCCTCATATATAATAGAAATTATGATATAATAGACAGGGTTTGTAAGTTTTGATTTAAATGCCGTTTAGATCAATATGCTTATGTAATTCACCTATTATAATAAACCCATTTGTAACATGATAATGGACTGGAGACAATTAATGTAGTGTTCCGGTAATTCCACTGAATACGTATACTAACATTACGTAATTTATTTTGAAATTCCAGTCATCTGAGATGTTATTTTCAGTCGTCTATGTGCTTTAGAATAAACCACACGCTTTCTAATTTACATATATTCATATAATATGTAGAAGTAGTCTAAATGCAAATCATTTAAGTAGAAAACTCAAAATTATTCAAACTATCGAAAGTAATATTATTAAAAGTAGGAAAGGTTTCGAATTTAAATAAATACGTCGTATTCCAGTAAGTGAGGTACAAAGGTGTTACAAATTACATGGTTCGATTTTTAAAAACATCACGCAATAGCATTTGGTAAATTAAGTGGCGAATCCGGTGCAGTTGACCAATCAGTACAACTACAACTCCTAACCTCTTCTACTTCTTATATAATGGACACCCATATACTGGTTGTCAATCAAAATTTATTTATGATTTAATATATATGTATATGGTATCGCTTAACACGCGAAATATACCGATGAAATTGGGTGTATTGTTGAGTGAAGAATTGGAATGCAGAATACTCCTCAGACCTCGATTACTACGATCATTAACTGATCTTACTATTTTTTTTCTGAAACCAGGAGTTCCAAAATCTGGTAAGAATTTTCAACGTGCTAAACATTGCATTAGCCCTGGGTTTCATTTCGTACCACCCACGTAGAAGGCGAAAGACGAAAAGACTTGTTTTAATAAATTTATGTTTATTATTTCTATAATAGAAACTGCACTACTACAGATTTAACAAAATACAAGAAACATTAATTAATGAAAATTGCTGTGGGTAGGAAATAAAATAAAGGATAATTTTTAATTTTTTCCCGGTCGATGGAACCAGCTTTCGTCTTTTTCACAGCTGAATCACCCTTCACGGTTCATTGTTTCTAGTTATTAATCGACACCAAAACTCCAACTTATTTCGTTATTCGATTTCTTCCATTTTTACAGAAACTAACATAAACGACTGTCAAGTGTCCAACCTAGCTGAAACTTTCAAAAGTATCTTTCAATGTATGCAGGAATATACCGCCATCTTCATGTTGAGGTTTGAAGCTTTTTAGACTACCCTCGTATGTATCCCTTACAAGCAATATAGATAATTTGTTAGGTAGGTAATGTTCGAATTTATAGCGCCACTGGAAGCTTTGATGGCAAACACAAACTAATTCTAACAAATGGTTTAACGCATTTGAAAATGCCTACATAAAGAGATGGTGACACAAATTGGCAAAAGCGTTAAATTTTGATGCAACGACAGCTGTCAGATTGTGCCAGACAACATATGCGATGGGTAATCCGCCATCGGCTAATACATGTCTCGCATATGAGAGCTTTCAGAGAAATTACAACGTAGTGAATTTGAAAAAGCACTCACACATGCCATATACACACATACTGTTGCAAATCACTTTATATACACCCGACAACGATTACCATAGATTTGTATATTGATTACTTCGAAGAATTGTGGTAAATAAGAATACTACGACGTACATAAGTTTAAAATCTCACCATTTAAGACATATAAGTTTGGATTTCATTACTCTACTTCTTCCAGTAATAATTTGCGTAAGCTTCAAATTCATCTTGTTACTTTTCCATTACTTGGTACGGTAGTTGTAACGCGATCGTCTTCAATTATTTTGTAGATAAGTACCCAAATAATAACACGATCCTAATTTCAACAACGCAGTGTCAGAAATTGGGCGATGATTAATCCGAAAAATATTTCATCTGGCACCTAAGTTGCGGCAGCGCTGTTACTCGAATTAGTGAAGTTATTAAAAGCGCGTGGTCCCAGACCGAAAAGTGTGGACGCAATTAATGTTTAAGTATTACTTTATAGTTTCTAATAATCGTAAATTACGTTAAACGCAATTTTATAAATATTCTTGTAACTTGCCGTAAGTATAATTAGGTAACCCAAAATAACAGTATCGTTAATTTAGTGGTTTTCCTTTATTACTGCTATGAAAATATACCTAAGTACGTGCATTCGTGTTAAGATTGGAAAGCGATGAATATGAAAAGTTATGAATTATTTAATTGAAATTGTTTGATAGTTCGAAAACTACATAAATTCATAGAAATGTTTGCTTGAAAGGGCTCTAAACAATTCCGGGCCTTCCCTGTACATATTAGAAAACGAAGTTTATTTAGACATCAATAAATTAGCTCCAAGGCAAATTTTTAGTTTAAAAGGTTTTTCTATTTCATGTTATCCAACCATCCTCTCAACTTTCTCATCAATTAATTGATTACTGTATTCGACATTTGAAATGTAGATTTATGGTGGCTACGCTAGCTTAATATTAAACTAGCATAGCCACGGTTTCCTCGGAAACGGCTGGAGCAACAACATCATTGCTTGAGTAACAAATTACCAACAAAATATGCAACTGATTTGCTAGTGTGCCTATAAAGTGACCAGTTCAATAGACATCTATTACAGTAACAATTTGAACCTTTTCTGAAACTTTTAAGTTACATTTGTTCTTTACAGATTTCATTACTTCTTTCACTTGTCCTATGAGATTTAAAGATTATGGCTTAACATAGTTTATCTCGGAGATACAGACAATTACATGAATCAGAGAGAGAGTTGATTCACTCAAAGTAAGAAAAATATTTTAAGAGGTAAAATAAGAAAATTACTTTAGATATTTTCTAGGAAGTAAATGGTAAATGACTGGAACAGTCATATGATAAACCTATACATATTTGCCATAATATTAAACAAAAGGATTATAAATGTAACATATGTACTTGCAGGGAAGAGGCTTGTAGGTTGAGTTGGACATCTATGGTTTTACCACTTTTCGAAGTTGACAACATTAACATTTCGATTATCGACAAAATGTTTCTTGGATTAATCAGTTTCCATGTGCATTTGGCGAAACAAGCCGAATTGCTTATATAAGCTGTTCGACTTGTTGTTCGACTGTTCTACTGATGTTATAAGTCCTTTTTCGAAATTTTTATGCTGAGAATAAAATGTTATTAACCCTTTCGAGCCGGATTTTTTATTATTAAATCCTGATTAGATTGTAATTTTTTTAAACAACAACAAGATGAAGGTAAGTGAAATAAACACCTTAAAATGTTATTCGAAAAAAAAGTCCGCCATTTTGTATGGGACATATATATCCCAGTCAGACTTTTTTAGTGGGAAAAATATAACCCATTAGTCGTCGAAATGCAACTTTATTGAAAAAAAAATCAAATGTAGTATATCATTTTAAATGGAAAGGAGTGAAACATGTTTTGCATAGAGGTATGTTGCACATTTGACATAATGTGGTAGTTCGCTTCTCTTTTTTTAGTTGAAGAGAACATCTTTGGCATCTTCTTCTTGTTTTTCCTTCAATGGGTAAGTGGTCTCCAACATTATATAATTTTGATTTTTTAGCTGAAGGCCGTCCTAGCGATGATGCCGATTTCCTCTTCACTCTTGAAATGAGTCCTTCCGCTAGATTGATTAGGAATGGTAAAAAAGCAGTTTTCGTTCGATGTAGATCGTTATGTAAGACATGTGCGTTGGCAACAGACATCATAAGTATCTTGTAAAATACTTTTTTCCACCACTTGCCTGACTTCCTGTCGAAGTCATACAAACCAACAATCTGATCTGTCAAATCTACACCACCCATGTGCTTATTATAAAATTGTAGCATTTCAGGACAAGGAAATTTTTTTTGCGTTCCATCCTTTAGAGTTCGCGATACTTCTACTACATTATCTGAGAAACAATTACTTATTGCCAGTAAGTCTTTGGTGTCTTTCACGAGAAAGATGGCATTGAATTTTTTTTTGTTGCGGTACTAAAAGTCTAGGTACAAATCTATCATCATTACTGAACCACAATTCTCGTGTAGTTTCTTGTTCCTGGATATGCTGTACTTCTTCAGTTAGATCTTCAGATTCATTTGTTTCATTAGCGTTTGAATTTAAATCTTCGTCACTATAACCAAGACTATTTTCTTTTTCATTATCTTCAGAATCTGAATCGGTAGCAACATAATCTGGATCAGAAGATTCACTATTATCAAAATGATCATCCTCCTCATCCTCCCCATCATCAAAATCATCAAATAGTCTTGCGGCTTCTTCTTCTAATTCTTTCCTTGACAACCACTTCTTACTCATCTGTAAAAATACAAGGCTGTTGGGAAACATTTAACCCAAGTAAAAAGACTGGTGGGACATCTATGTCCCGGATTTTTGTTTTCAATAATTTCAATATAAGGTGAGCAACAACAATATCTTACCTTGTTTCTAAAGCGTTCTCGACAAACAGACTAACCAATGAACACTTTTACCAACTACAAAACACTCTAAACAACCGACACACACGTGTTTACGCGGTAAAATAACGAATAAACTGAGATGTGAGGTTATAACACACTTTGTTTTATCAACGGGTTTCAGAAGGACGAAACTCTTCCCAATATACGTTAAAATGGGAATAATTTGACCCAACAGACAGCTGAAAAACTTGTTGGGTTACATATGACCCAATAGGCTCGAAAGGGTTAAATGGTATTTTATTAAATGAGTATGGCCGTAATTGGTAAGTTAGTCCCTTTTTCGTTGATCAATCGAAATCCGATCTAAGTAATGCGTACAAAAGTCCAAGACATCACGAAAAAGGTTCGTAAGTACAACAAAAAAAAAACGTTAACATATCTTTTCATCAAAATTGGTCCAACGAATGATTTTATCATTTTAGTTAATGCCTGTTTATTGTATCAAATGACCACATACTTTCATAGATACACTATACACAATAAACGAATTTATTGACATAAAGAATATATTCATTAATATCTAATGAAAAACCTACAAAATTGATTTCGGTTGTCACAAAGTAAGTAAATAAGCAGCCATTTATTATATTTATTGGCGAACAGGTTTCAATTTGATGAACGTTGTTCATTGTTGTAATAAATTTATTAGTTAATATAATCAATTTTTTTTGCTTTGATAAAAGGAAACCGACGAACACAATTTATTGAATTAATTTTTTCGGCGTAGGTTAGACATTTTAATGGCTTGTAATTTGGATGATTTGGTGATTTTTGAATTTTAGTATGAAAGTTTTACGGCTGCTGATCATAGCAACTAAAACGTATGGGCGAATGCTACTAGAGGCATTGTGATTGAAAAGAAGAACACCAACTAACGGTAATTGAACTCAAGATATCAAGAACTAGTTTGATGCGATATGTGACAGAAATACGAGAATTTGATGCTTATTGACGATACTTTGTGAACTTTAGTTCACAAGAGTAGCATCGTTACTTCCTATGTGCGATTCCGATGAAGATGATAATAAGGATAAAAATGTATCTCTAAAATTGATTCCTTTCGGCATTGTGAATTATCATCAATGACTGTTGTTTATATCAAAATAAATTCTTCGAAATGCTTTAACGTTGAAGGCTTATTTTCGAATAAGTTTTCGGAGTGAATAAGACATATGTTTTAGTTTATATTGTTTATAAATATAAGAGTTTTATAGATGCGAATGTTCATCTGTGACAAATGAATCGATAAATGTAAAATTTAACTAGTTCTTGTCAGTTGTATCATAGGTGCTCAGCTGAATACTTCGGCTGAGCACTATTGAGCGTTAATTTATAATAATAAGCAAAACCACGAAAAACCTTATTCCGAAAGTTGCGAGCGAGCAGTTCGAACCTTGTACCATAAGACTGATGGCTAAACACCCTAGGCATTGGGGTTCTGTTAACTTGTTTTTAGTTTTCCAATATATGAAAATTTTGCTGTGTGGTAGGTATTGTAGTGTTATAAACTTGAAAAATTTTCTCTATTGTTTAAGAATAATACAAACTGTATTTCAGTAGTAGGAATTTTATAGACCAGCGTTATCGATTTGCCAAAAACTAATTTTAAAACTAATGGACAATGAAACGTTAATGTGAATTAAAAGATAATTAGTAACAAGGCAGTGAAAATGTAAATTACAAAATAATATCGTTTACGAAAGATAAATTGATGGAATAAAAAATAAAAACTAACAAACGTAAATGAACTTCAATTAACCTTGATCTTGGAAACAAAATTTTAACATTACAACATTGAAATTACTTTCATAAAGCAATTAGTGAAATACGTATTCTCCCGAAGGCGCCGTGAACTAAAAACGGTCGATTGTCCTGGCGCCTTTTCGCTCCTTTGTTACCAATAGTTTTTGGTAGAAATAAATCACAGCCAATTACGATGCACATTTCATACACACATTATTTTATATTCCTATAATTTATTTTTTTCACCGACTAAAAATTTCTCTTCTGTAACAATACTATAATGAAAGCCTGCAATGTGCTATAAGAGATCGCTAAGAAACTAGTATTTTGGCAAGTATCGGCAACGGTACAATATTGACGGGCTTGAGGAGTTACTACTAAGGGCCACTTTTAAAAACCTAGATAACTATGTACGAGGTATAACTTCGATATAAACTTCAAACCGTTTACAAGGTGTAAAACAATTGTTCAAAAGTTGGCAACGAAGTGGCTCAATAGGCGTGTGCATCAATTGGCGGTGATATTTGTGAAGTGGTTAGTTTGCTTTGGTTTGCTTCGGAAACTTAGTAAAATTTATAAATTTAATAATATTTTCGCAAAAAGAAAGTGAAAAGCATGAAAGATGTTCTAACTTTAGTGTGGAAGAAACAGAAACATTAATCCATTTGGTAATGAAACACAAAAATATAATTGGTATGTGTTAAAATATATATTTTAGAAAAAGCAATTGATGCAGTTTCAAACCAGAAGAAAGATCGGTCATGGAATCACCTTTGCTGTGTTTGTGAGAAAAAAATACATTATATAGGAGAATTAACCCTGCCTACCGGAAATACGCAGAGGGAGTCGGGGGCTATATAAGCCGCTGCAGAAACCGAAAACTACTATTAAAAGATGCCAAGATCTGCAATATGCTATCCCATTTTCCATTCGAGATTTACGACTACAAACTGCATCGAAGACACTATATAATTGCCAAATAGGAAGAGGAAGTGCATTAGGCCAAAGCATCGATAAGTCGAGGACGACAATGCGGCTGGCATACGAGAGATTCCGACCTAGTGCAGCAAAACTGCAACCGAATTATGCGAGGTCGAACATCCGAGCGTACAATAGAAGATAAATTTAGAACGAACAGAACTTTTACTGCGATGTCGTGACATGGGCTAATTAATTTGAGACATCGCTACGTACGCGCTGCTGTTCCACATAGAGTATCCGCGCTAGAAGAGATAAGAACGGTAGATTAGCGTTGTAACGTCCGCTGTACCGGGAAACAAAAGGGTTGATGAAAAAATATAAGAGGGCGGCGGCTCTACAGGAAACGTATTGTGCAAGTATATGTTGCCAGGGATGAATAATTCATGAATGCGGAAATTTCATTCTATTTTAGGACTTACACGTTTGCGATACGTCTACGTACGCGTTGTGTATGTGTGTGTTGATCTTTGAAATGGTAATTTTAGCTTAAAGTAGGGTTGTAAAGCAACACCACAAATTGTGAAATAAACTCGTCGTTAAACCTACGCAACAAGGAATTTTTATTTTTACGGAACAATGACGTGCTTATATTAACTAGTTTTATGTGCACATGATAAAAAGAGAGAAAGCCTTTTACAACATATAGTAAAATGTCCAAGGATATTTATACGCTTGATTTAGTTTGTTGAGGTTTAAATATTTAATTGTTCTTTTATACTCTTTATGTTGTATAAAATAATGAATTGTTCATCGTATGCCATTAATTTTATAACATTTTTTTTTCTTACGTTCGAGATATTTAGCAACTTCATTGTTGAAACACTTTTGTTAGCATATATAGATCTTGATATTTCATACCACTTGTTATAGAGAAACGAAATTTCATCATGAAGTACTTCCAGAAATAGGAATGCGACAAGTTAATGTTGATGTTGTTGCTAACATTGATACAACGCAGTGTTATGTCACACAATCATGATGCCTAGAAACTGAGATGGGAGCAAAAGAGCTAGAAAAATCACAAAGTTAACCACTATTGGGGTTGGCAACTTTTCGTTACAAAACCACCTGTAGACAGCCTTAATGGAGCGATAGTATCCGTCAGAACGGCCGGAAACTAATTATATAAAGATGGCCTAAAATTCCGACGGCTTAGCTAATCCTCTGCAAAGGGAATCCGCCAGGTACAAACTGGAACGATCAATAAGATTTGGGCTTGATGCTATCTCGAATCAGGATCTTGAATCGTGAGAAAAATTGCAATTCCAATTACAGCATACACAAGAAGAGGCACAATCACAGTTTGGAGACGTGAAAGAACGGATCTCGTTTTGTTAAATTGGCACGCTGTAACAGAGGGTTTAGGAAAATAGAAACTTTATAAATCACTTCAAAGAGAATACCGCACCATTCTTCAGCAACGCTTGGAGAACCTTATTTCGAGGATGCTCGAAAGGTGTAGAGCAGTTCCAAATAAATAAGGGCAACATTATATTAATGTCTTGTTTTATATTATATTAGAGTTGAAAATTTTCCAGAGGTTTATTTATTTCAACTTTTTGCAAAAAATTGTGGGTTAGGCAGCTGTAAATAACATTAGGCTCAAGTTACTAGTTCTAGACTTTCTCAATAGTTCACTGCTTCCTTAGAGAACAAGTGTGTCAGTGATATTGGCAGAGTAACTAGAAGTTTTATCGATTACAAAATGTAAAAAGTCAAAACACATTATAATAATTTTAAAATTTTCTTAAAATTAAGATTAAAAACGCCTCTATTAGCATATGAGGGAAGCCAGTCCGCTTCTTTCATGTGTGAATAGTTGGAGGCTTTTATTAAGTTCTAGGATCTTTTTTCTTCTATTCAGTAAGTGCGAGAAATAGCCTACTGAAATGTCGATGAGCTTTTATGTGTCTATCCCTTACTGGGAGTCGAATCCTCGACTCTTGGCACGCCATAGTCAGAAGCAGGCCACCTCACTAGACCGCCAAGCCGTTTTTAAATTAGTTATTCCTTTTATAGAAGGTTTCTGTCAGTTGTGAGGATAGGAATTGCAGAAAGTAGTTTGTTAGAACAACATAGCGATGTGACAGGTCACACCTATTATCTAAATTTCTGACTTTAAAAAACATAACTACCGTTCTTCGTAAATTTGTAGAACACGTACAAATATTTAAAAAAATATTCCGTGGTTATAACCTCTATTTGGAAATCTTCTCCATACAATCTGAGAATAACAACGAACATCCGTCTACCAATTACCAATATTTACATTATGTACATGAGCAGTTATTCTTGTTCGTGCCTGTAATTATCAATCAACAAATAGTGTACTTGCGCTTTCAATTGTAAACGTCCCTCTCTGTTCTAGTAGAAATTTGTTGAAACGAAGCACTTACCATGCAATTACCATGTCAATCACATACGCAAGCTAAGACGTTGCCGTTGTTATTAAAAAGTTATACGATTTCGAATTGAGAAAAGAATTGCAAATATTTGAATAAAATTTGGCGCAGATTTACCAATTCAAACAAAGCTTAAGACACAAGTAAAGGACTCGCAAATATGTTTAAAGAATATTAACGATTTAATGAAAATTAATTAAATAAGTGAGTATTAGCACGTTCTTTTTAGAAAAAAGAATGTGAAGTTTGGAATATATATACTACTACTAGAAGCTATCACCTGTACATTAATTCCATAAAAAAAATATTCGGTAATCTGAACATAACGAACAGCACAAAAGGTTTTTTCAATCTGCTTACATGGTAGGGGTGTGGTAATACAAAATTTACTATTGCTTTCGAGATGACAGGTCCACTTTTATTTTATAGAATTTGTTGTTTCAGTAAGCATGGCAAATTTGTAATCAAATACCGTTCCTGTTCGTTTTCTGAATTAACTTTAAAGCTTTGTCCTAACCCTTCAATGAACGAACAAGGTAGACAAATACAATAAAAAAGTGCGGTAATATAACAATTATTTTATCACAATTGGTCCTACAAACAAGTATTTCAGTTCAACAAATGGTTGTTTGTTATATCGATGAACACATACTTTCGTATATACACTATATCCAGTAAACGGATTTGTTGTATTTATTGATGTCTAATGCAAAAATCCGACAAGTTTGTTTCGTTTCCCAGGCAATTACTGAAGTTAATAAGCAGGTACATTGATAAACAGATTTCATTTGATATACGTATTATTGTAACAAATTCATTTGTTAATATATTTTTTTGTTCTTTTAAAAGAAAACGAAGTCAGAGAACGCGATTTATTGAATTATTTTTTTCCGTGTTGTAATAGGAATCAACATACTTGATAAGCTCCCACATTCAACTGCAATAAGATTTTTATTTTTTAGAACATGTCCAGAACGAATTAATGGTTTAGAAAATTCCATTTATTTTCTAAACAAAGACCAAATTAAAATTCAACATATCTAAAATTATGACTAACTTCACAGGAAGATTATTTACAGCATAGAGCAACCGGTACTTTTTTCTAGAACACCCAGTATAAGCTCTGCATTTTATAATACACTGTAAACATTTTCTTTTAGAAGTACATTATATCTTTATAGTTTTAAAAATGTTTTCTTTAATTGTGTTTTGCAGGCAATGTTCCTTATTTTGTATGACACCTCATTATTACCATATTAAAATAGCCCGTTCTTATACAGAATATTTCAAATATATGGCCAAAATCTACAACATCTGAACGATAATAACTTTATTTTAAATAAAAGCAGTGTTTATTTTTATGTTTTTCGTAGTTGCTGTAGCACTAAGCTTTTCTTAGCCCCGTAACCTGCAGTAATTTAACAGATATATCAATTTGTTACTAAACGAATTACATTTATTTATAATTATCTAAGGAGCTGTGGAGAATTAGAGAAAAAAGTGATACTGGGCTATTCGTGCTAGCAGTGCATTCTGCCAGGAATGTTTGACTATTATTGGTTTATTATACTTCGATATAATATTTTGTCGATTGTTCCTAAAAGTTGCCTCATAGGAAAAAATAAAATGTAAGATGGGAGATCTTAGTTTCTATTTACGTAGGTACATGATGTTTCAATCTTCTCCTTTGGGACGACTCAATTTTCCGCCATTTTTATTTGGCTTTATGATAAGATATTAAAATTTCTATCCTTTTATAGTTAAAATAAATAATTAAGAAACTACATCAGCCAGACATTACATTTTTCAATACATTTAACTCGTTCGTGAGTTCGAATTATTTGGGAAGTGCTAATTTATAAACAAACTTTCCTCTATACTTTCTTCTATTTTGTTTGAAATCTAATTTACAAAATAACATCCAGTGGCGGCTGGTGGTGACGTAAATAGGAGGTCAAGGATAAGGCTTCGATTCTCGTGTATTTCCGTTGCATATCGTAGTGGATTGTATTGTATTTGTAGTGGACAAAAAAAAAACATGAGAAAATCGAAGCGTTGTTTTTGACCTTTCATTTAGTCACCGCCAGTTGCCATTGATCATTTCCATGATTGAATCAGCGATAAAAGAAAATTTATGGAACTTTTACCACTTTAACAATCACCGGTATTATCATAGTAACGAATGCTCTACATTCAGTCGATTTGCAGGTAAATAGTTTCGGTTTTCTAGTATTTTAATTAGTCAAATTGGTTTGTAGGATAAATTCGAAATCAAAATAGTACAAATCTCGCTTAAGTCATTATATCTTTCACAAGAAGTAAGAATGATTAAAATACTAATTCTTGTTCCGTTGAACAATTCTCTTAGATGAGGCATTTTTGTTTTATTTTATGGCACTTTGTTGTACTTCGATAAGATTATTTACTGTATTTTATCAAATATGTTCTTAAAATAAACCAGAATTCGCAAAGTGTTAATGAAAAACCATTTATGGTTTAAAAATAAATTACGTTAACTTCAGGGTATACCAACTGCTCGCTATGTACTGTAAACGTGTAGATAAGTAAATTATCATGCCAAGTAAGTCATGTGGAGTGTGGAAGTAGCGCGCGGTTGCCTTGAAAGCATCCTTGCCGGCGGCCTATCGACCCAGAGCATTGCAAAACGCTGCTCGACCAGACCACATTATAGCATAGGGACAGCGATACCACGTCGAGAGCTAAGGTGATATAATATTGGGGACAGCCGACTCGAATTGCGATCCCAGTTATGAATTTTAATACCTTGTCGCGTAGATAGTCGAGCGGATTAAATAAGCAGGAGACCACCTCTAATTTGCATCGGAATTTCTCTCTAACGTTGCAATGGCTTGACGCCAAGACTTCTGGCGTATATGCCTAGTCAGGAAAGAACTTGATCTAACTGAAATTTTGTGGATACCGTGTACGAATACAGTCATGTTTGGTCATTCGGATTTTAGGAAAGTACATACTTTCTTCATTCTTCCTCTTCATCTTAACATCACATTAATTTACATAAACAGTATGCAAACAAACAAAAGCAGATTTTTATCTCTGGGAAATTTACCGACAGTTAGAACTCCACGTATTCAAAGATGGATTGTGGTAATCGATCTGCATTCCTCGCTTGTCTATCGATTTAAATTACAGAGGTTTTTACGAATAACATCAGATCACCCATTCGCAGAAGTGATTTTATACATCAAGTTAATGGTTTATCTTCTTAAGATAAAACAAACTTCTGTGATTTATAGGTAGAGTTGAAAAGTCTGGATACAAATATCATGCTTCAAAGTGTGATTTTATATTTACAATAAACCTACCTAAATATGTTTTGAAAGTTTAAACTTGATAGTCGTATGGAAGTATGCTTAAAAATTCAGAATTTTCATTAACTTTTCGGAAACATTAAAGTGTGTCGATGTTATTGTTATTAACTTTTGGCTTTAATTTATCTAATCACCCGAACCTATTCATCTGTGATAGTTTGACCAATTAATCAGAAGAATACATTTGCATTCCACAGAATTAAAGTCATTAGGACTGTTATAGTTGTTACTGTTACTCTTCTTAAAACTTGTTTCATAGATCTAACATCTGCTAATTTCGTAACATATCGCAGTCATCTTATTCTCTGGTATCTTATTGCCTTTGATAGTGACGGCTGTCGGTATAGTTGCAGAAGTGCTTGATTAGTTCTTCTTCTCCACTTGTCCCTTTCCCATCTATCTATCAAGTTTCTTTCCTTTTGACTTAGCTTTTACAATTCACTTCCGTCTTACTACTCTCTGGTACCTTACATTTTAAAAATTATAGAAAACAATTAGAATACTTTCAGAAACAAAAAAAAAAAAGACAACGTTAATATTTGCATAATACCATATTTTAAGTGAATAATAGTAAGGTCAGTAAAAATAAGTTGGTTACAATTTTCCAACGGAAATGATAAACTGAGACTATAACGTCAAATTAATTAGGCAATACTCATACCCTGAGCGAAAGAGATACGTAAATACAACAAAAAAATACGTTAATGTAACAATTTTTTTTATGAAAACTGGTCCAACGAACAAATTTATCATTTTAATAAATGGCTGTTTATATCAATAGAGAGATTTATTGATACAAAATATATATTTACTGATGTCTAATGTAAAATTCCTAAGAAAAAAAATCTACTCCTATATTGCAGTGTATCTCGTTGATTACCTTCGAAAAATGATAAAGAATGAATTATATAATTAATCTACTGTAATTCTGTTTTTGATTAATTTTTATTATATAAAATATAACCCGCATACTGAACATTTTGACGGTGACGTCTAAATTTAGAAACAAAATAAACATTAGTTTTTAGAGCAACATCAGTGACTCAGGAATCCCCACAGAGCAGCAAGTGGAGTTGAGTGAAAGTTTTGACACACAGCTAAGTCTAAAGCACGGGCAGGTTCTTATTAATATAATTTTGACCGTAAAAGTAGGCCCAGTTTTATATTCCAAAGTAGTTGCTGTAACTCTGCGATAGATCAAAGAAGTTATTTACTCTCATTTCACATAATCCAAAAACACGGCCTTCTGTCACCATATCAGTATTCATTCTCTTGGAAAAGTTTTAATGAGTTATTGGAAAATTCTAATAGCTTGGGGATACCGGCCGGTCATAAATATTGAAGCGAAATCATTCTAACTGTGTCAATCGCTCCTCCCAAGAAACGACCTTGCTCCTTGTAGTGAAGTGGTAGATTTCAAGTCGAATTAATATTTCAAGCGTTCCTCTTATTTTCGGTGTGTTTCTCGAATAGCGTGAACGTTACGAGAAGATCCGTTTAATTAGGTAGTCAATCTGTTACAGAAATTGTCTTTAAATGGTAGGTCAAAGTGCAGCGATTTAGAGTGTACTTGACATCGTTCGCCGACTACGAATTTCTTACATATCTAATTGGTACTTAAATAAATGGCAGTAATTTAAATCCAATTAATGATATATTTTGCAGGCGATTTGTAACTGACGAGAACATTTATATAGTCAAATATTTTAAGCAAAATCACAACATTACGCATCGATAGAAAATCGTGTTACAAATTATTATTTATATTGTCCATTGTCCACACGTGTGTTTGTATTAAATATGTGACTAACTACTCTTAATGAAAAATGTTCATAAACGCTTTGATTGGGTAACCTGAAGTAATTACTTGTATGGTTGCTTTATTTATAAATGCCTATGTACGTTTATAAATACAATAATGGTATATGAGTAAATTATATGAAAGGGGAGATAAAATTCTACTTAATATATATTTAAAAAATGCAACCGGTTTCGTGAGTACCGCACATCCTCAGGCTAGCTAAAATAGTACTCCTTTATCCAGTACAAACATTTAAATATATAAAATTGTTGTTAATTTATATATCGTTATACTTATTTATTCACGTTGGAAAGTGACATTTTGACATATTTTTAAATTTAGTTCTATTTTATTACGTACATTAGGAGACTTTCTCTACGAAAAATGTAACAAAAATACAAAGTAAATCCGTTTGGATCATTCAATATCGAAGTTATTATCGCAGAAGGAGATAATTGGGTGTAAATCGGATGCAGCTTCGAGTTCAAAATTTCCGAAGACTTCGAGGTTGAATATTTATTGAAGAACGTCAATGTGCAGTTATCAAAAATTCACTATTTGGCCAAACAAAACAGAAAATACAGTTTAAAGTCAATTTATAAATTTCAATTAGACAAGCTTTATTAAAAAGTATTCTAATAGCTGTCGGATAGGTATTTTAAAAAGAAATGCAACAGCTTGTTAAAGAAATAATTTGAAAATTAAGCTTCACAAAACATCAAAATAACTCGTAAACAGTAAATTTCAATTAGACAAGCTTTATTAAAAAGTATTCTAATAGCTGTCGGTTAGGTATTTTTAAAAAGAAATTCAACAGTTTGTTAAAGAAATAATTTGAAAATTAAGCTTCACAAAACAACAAAATAACTCGTAAACAGTAAAAGTTGCTTAATTTTTCATCACTTTCAAAAAAAAAAATTCAAAAAGCAGGCATATACAGGCCTTGCGCGTTTCCACCATCTAAAGTTCTTATCTTTTAGAATGATTTTTTAAACATGCATAAATACACTGCAAACAGTGATATGTACAGGTATCCTACATCCTACTAGGTAAAAGAGTGACTAAGCTAACTAAAGGTAAAAATATCTCCAACTAGTTTGCCGTTAAGTTTGTTAATTTGTTACCAATTTTGTAAAACAACGTCTAAAAATAACGTTGAAAAAATATTTAGCTTATAATGCGTAAAGTTTTGCGAATACTGCTACTTATTTTAGCCCTCCAAAATTAGTCATTCGGTAATGTGCCATATTTTTCGTATGTGTTTTGACATACCCTAGCCCTATTGTGCATTAATATTAATATTATTATTATTATTATAAACAGCAAAACAATTATTGTAACGAATTGGTTTTCTTCATACAAATAGAATAGCGGTGTCGTTCATTAAAATAAGTGTATTCTTAGAAAACATTGTTCAAAATGCAATGAAAATGAAATGTCGTACTATTATCATAGATTATGGATTTCTATATTGTTTACTATCTTTAAAAGTACAGAATTTTTGCAAACGCAAATGTTATCTCAAAATATGCCAAGTATCGCATGCGAAAATTCAAGTTTAAATAGAGTTGCAAATGAACGCATTTAAATTATTTGCAGCTTACTCCTGTGTCACGGAATATGTAGCTATATTTAAAATACAGATGAATGTGGATGAAAAACAACAATTGTACGCATCGTCAACCGCAAAAACTACGATGACTAAGATAAAAAAAAATAAGAAAACACCATTTGCATCCAAGTATACTTCGTGTCTAATTAGGGTATTGTATTTATGTGAAAAATCGTTACAGTGCCTATCTACAGAACTATTACACATTCAATTATAACGATTCGCGCTGTAATAATGGACATTTGTGAAGCAATATCGTAATAAAGGTATAATCGGAAATGGTTTAAACAACAATAGGAATACAATTGAATTAGTAAAGCAATAGAACGGTTTATGTCCAAAATCTACATGTCGAAATAGCATTAATATGGTTTTCATAATTCGTCGCTCCACGTTGTTTTAGATTTTACTTGACCACGTATGTATATGATGGTTTCAGTTAAGTGGTTGCACGTATTATATATACATGGTGTATTTCAAACGGTTGTTTCCAAAGATTCCTTAGCAAGTTTCTCCTTTTTATAAAATTGTGTTGCAACATGATTACTCGCTGAGAGAAAAAATTGGTTAAGTCAACCAAAAAGTTGGTTAATTGAACCAACTTTGTTTATTAAATGTACTCAACATTCCGTATAGTTTAAAACAACGGCATATAATTGGTTGAACCTTTTGATCCTACATTACAATGTTGGTAATCTAATGAGTTTTCTAGTAGTTTTCTTCCCTTCCGGTCTAAGCCGCTCTCGAAACATTTCACTCGAAAGTGCAAGTTATATATGATAATCGGCAATGTTTTGACTACTATACGCGACAAACATTTTGGAATAAGTTCATTTTAGGTCAATTTTATTGTTTTTTTTTTAATAAACATTCTTGCACCAATTTTAAGTTTCTCCCACTTCTGGTTTCCAAGCAATGATGTCGCCGACATTTCTAATGACAACCTCCGAATTTTTCTTTCTATTTTGATAGAAAAACGTCGTAAATGGGTCAAAATTTAAATACCTCAGATAACAAAAATTTTGAATAAAGTAATCTAAGGAGTGGGAAATATAAATTTTATTTATAATAAAAAGGAAAGATATGTGAGGTTATTCAAATTAAATGATTGTTTTCACCGGCCTCTTGACAATAAGTAGATCTATGAGAATATTCATTTTGTACATTGTTAATCCCATTTTATACTTATTAAGGTAGTTCTTACCTACCGTTCGCCTGTCAGGAAAGCATTTGATTTCAAGAAAACATTCATTTCATTTCGTGAATAGCATTTAGGTTTGCTTTTTGGAATTAATAAAATGCATGTTCTCCACTATCTAAATGACTTTTATTCGAAAAATTTGTTATATGAGCTATTATTATTTTGATGGTACTATTCAGACAATTAAATGACCTAGCAAATTAAAAAAATAAGCTGTTCGTAGTCATTACTTGAAAACTAGAAGTTTGTTTAATGTGGTGAACTCTATCGAAGGTTGTTGAAAAGTTCATGAATAATGTTGCTACACATTCATTATTATATTAATACTATTCTATACACCAATCACTTCTCGATATATAGATGCATTCGTCGATTTACTCTTCCTATAGGCATTTGGCAATCTACTGGTAGACTATTTCTCTTCAGAAAATCGTTGATTCTGTTTAGGATAACAATTTCAAAGATTTTTGAGACATTCGGCAATAGCGCAAGCGATCTGTAATTCTTAATACTCGCTCATAATTTTCATTATTTTGAACGGCATAGTCTTTTCCCAAATTAATCCCAAAGCGCTGTACAAAGCCATAATTTACTTATAGTAAAACCAATACATTTATACTGCGTCCGTGTAACGATACACTTAATACTAATCCCTCTGTAATATGGAATGTAGTCTCCGGTTCAAGTCTGGAAACCCTCCAAGGATTACTCTGTTTTAATAAATCTACTTAAGCGTACGACGTACATATCCCTTATATTAGATTTCGTACACGCACAGACTGACTTAGGAACGGAATTAATATGCCTCTACATAATAGCTTCTAATGGGTCGATATGCCATCTTGAAGTTCACGTATCACCTTACAATCCCGCTAATTCAATTATTTATTGAGGAGGTAATAGGAAGAGGCTACCTGGAGCCGATTTCTATGCGTCTGGCGTGCTTGAATGCGTTATATTCTATTTGCTTTGTGGGTTAATAATCTTAAAAGCAAACAGGAAAATAACTTATGCCTCGGACAAATAGAGAAACTGACGCATTTTATCTTATTGTCAGCAGACAATAAGTATCACGTGGATTTCGGAAAATATTTAAAGTATCGCTCAGTACTTCAACAATTATTGTTTCTCTTCCGTTTTTACTGCTTGTTGCTAACATTATCTACAATTAGATATTTTTCCTCTTATTTAGAAAACGAACAGCAACGTTTCACAACGCGAAATAAAAGCGGTTCAGCTAAAAGCTACTTGTATTTTTTAATTTCTACTGAGCTGTTCAGGCCGGGATTTATGTTTTTAATGATGATGTCTGTATGTAATGCGTCCAAAGCATTATCGTTAAGCGTCCAGCGCATATGTGCACTCGTAAATGTCGAGTGATCCTATGAAGATCGCTGACCTAAAAATATTTCAACCAATGCGAATCACATTAAAACCGAAGCGAACAGTTGTAAGTTTTTAATTAGTGTAATTATTAGAGCATAAAAATTATTTAAATGAATCTATGTATATGGTTGATGAAAAAAATATACACATTCATTTCTTCAATAATAATTAATGTTGAAAATAATTACTTTCACACAAACATAATATCAAAAACATTTTGGACGAAAAATATTTCACTTGAAGTGGATTTTTCTTCACCCTTAATGCTTCTTATTGATTGATTATCACCAAGATCTTAAATTATTGGATATCCCAGAGAAAACCCAATCTTTCCTCACTATTGAAGCTGAAAGGAAATAAATGCGGTTTGGATATGTATGTCTAATGTTCCGATGTACTAATAGCATTCTGGTATATAGTAAAGATGTATTTATAAAAAAAGAGGAAACGAAAAGAATAATCTCTGGTTTTAGGATATTCGTGCGGTTGATACTGTCTCCACAAAGTTCGGGTTTGCTACAACCACAGTCGAGCGGTTGTGGTATGCATTAAAAATTGAGTCACCCAAAGAATCTTCTACACTCTAAAAACAGGAGGGGATTTTAACCGTTTCAGAACTTGGATATATTCGTACGAGCCGGACACTCTGTTTGAATGTTCCCAGATGAACTGAATCCAACAAAAGCTGTTCATCCACAAAGCATCTCCGAGAAAGAGATGTTTCTTTCGTTGTACTGGACACGCCACAAGCATTGCTTTAGAGGAACGAAGAATAGTTAATAATTAACGGAACGTTGTGTTAACCTTCATCCTGACAATAACAGCTCGTCAGACAATTGACTATTTCAAGAAGAAAAACGTCGAACATAGCTGAAATTTTCAAAAGTATCTTTCAATGCATGATGCTGAATAACACTATTTTTATGTTGAGGGTGCAGTCTTTTCAGACTAGTTACGTACACGAAACATTATTATTGTTACAGATGCTACGTAGTAGACATTTGTTTTCATCAAAACTTTTTGTTATTTGAAACAAAGTATACCAAAACAATAGTAGACGCGTTTGAAATGTAAGAAAATTCTTAACTGTTAATGAAAGATAGATCCTCCTATATTGACTCTAGCAACTTCCCAGGTGGGTTTATTTACAAAAGCTCGCATACAAACATTATTTGCGCAAATAGTTCAGTGATTATTTTCAAGTTATCTAACATCAACAATGTCGATCCGTCCTCGAAAGTTCATCAATCGATACTGTTGCAGCTCACACAGCTATGCAAATACAGTGAATTCTGCGTAATTCCAATGTATATCAGCTTGATTCTAGATTCTGCGAAATCCAGGCGCCCACCATTTCAGGAGAGCTCTTAGTTCGGAGTATGAGAATAACAGGCTAGTCAGCTGCATTTAGATGATAAAGTAGATAGTGAATGTTTGAATTTTATTTATAGGAAATAAGAATGTAGAATAGATAAAGGCAAGTGAGTGCTTTTAAGTACCTAGTTACACCAAATAATAAACATTGTTAAAATTTTAAATAAGTAAAATTTAAACAATGTTCACAGTACAATCTTGTTATAGGGAATGGTTATGGTAATGTTAAGACGCACTTTGATGCTTCAATACAATAAAACCAGTAGAATAGTTTCTATCGGCTGTGAAAATCAAATGATTTTGACATCTACACAGTATATAATTTAACAACGTAACCAGTCAAAGTAGAATCCTATTTGAAATAAACTTATTTCAGTACTTCAGCTGCATTAAAGCATCAAACGACTCCGGGCCCCAGTAGTAAAAACACCTGCGCTTGATTGGGCATAGTTAGGCGCTAAGCGTTCCTGCAAAAAATGTTTTTAGTGGGTCCGGTACCCTTCCGAGTCACCATTCGCAACTTTACCATTTACGATAGTAACAAGGCCGTGAAACACTTTACACACTAAAAAGGCTCCTGAGGTTATGACAAGCTTTAGAAGCTTGCACACCCCGTTGGACCGTCCCACACAAATAAAAAAAAATGTTATTTGGAGATGGAAGAAGGCTTCTTTCTCTTTTATTTATTCATTTGGGTTGATCAAATATTATTTATATAGAACAATTTATATTTTTAGATGACAGTATATTAAATAAAAAGCTCGACGAAAGAAAAATTATAGAAATTAGAAATACACAATGAGGCAAAAGACAACAGGAATTTTTTTACAGTGGCAACTGATGATTTAACTCTAAAAATGGAAAACCACAATATATGTAAAAGAATATTAGATAGTTTAGACAATATAATTTTGATATAAAAACTTTTTATCTAACGGATATGGAAATAAAACAGTAGATATAGGAATATCAAACAAATGAAAATAAGAAGTAGAAAGAACGAAATTATAAGCAAATAACAAGATAGAGAGAGAACATGAAAGATGGGAAACAATGGAATAAAATAATTGACCAAACGAATAAAGCTTATAAAAAGTGTAGAAAAGCGGAATATTCTAGACCTTCATAAAAACAAAATTCTTATCAATGTATATCAGCCTTCGTCGGCGAAATGTGAAAAATCCGTGCTTTCCTTGGTTTTGCGACGTAATTAATTTTTTATTTTCATTAATTAAAAATTTTAATTATGTCGGAAAACCAGGAAAAACAAGAGTTTTTAGTCTGCCTATCGCTAGAGATCTGATACTTTTTAATTTATAAGCAGATACAATCAAATATGTCTGTTTAGAGCGCTACTTTAATCCTCAAACTTACTTAACAAATCTAAATCTCAAGCGTCTATGTTACTTTAACCCACACCGGTTAAAAGCAAAAAGAATTAATTCGGAGAAGCTAAACAGACAATTAATGCGTTACAAATACCTCGGAGAGTATCCGCTTTCGCCATGTTTCCGACTGAATGGATAAACGCGACCGGAAGTTGAAATGGACATCTTCTATTAAGAGGAATGAAGCGTTTGGAAAGCAAGATAAACATGTAGCTAGAGCGAAATGTCGATAATGGCTACATTCTATGTATTGTTTATTTTCACTCTCTCAACGTTGTATATAACCGAAATTAAACCGAGTGTTTTTGTTGGAAAAAGGGAATATTTTTTTCCGTTTGCCCTCTTTGATTACGCAGAAATGTAATAATATGAAAAATGAAGTTTTAAACGTTGCGTCCGCTGCTCTCGAAATATTTCTACATCCGATCCTTTTATTCCAGGTTTCATATATTGCAGGAATGTCAAATATTCTCTCTGCTTAAGTTAAAAGAAGAGTGTTTGCATGTTCCAAAAATGTCATGTATGCCAAACAGAGGAAATTCTATTACGCTATCATTTCCCTATAAGCAGCAGCGCGATGATGTCAAAATTAGTATCAAGGGTAATGAGGAGAAGTATTTAAAGTTTCTCGAATCTTTTTGTATAGCGCTGAAAGGAGAGCACTTCAGTTATTCGCTGAAGAATTTTAATTAAATTATAATGCTTCTAGAAAAAAATTATTTAATAATTTGTCCAGTTATTCAAGAAAAATTAAATTTGAAAAATGCATGTGTACTACATACGAGGATGGTATGATAAATATTTATCGCACGCGTTAACTGAAATCGAGCTCCATACTCCCGTGTACAAAAAAAAAAAATTAAAGTGTTTTGCAACAAAACACAAAAATGAAGCAAAATGTGGACTAGAAACGTAATTTCGATACAAAAATATGGCAGTCCGTTTCAAGGCGCCCTTTGTGAAATGTTCTGCTGTATCGTTTAGAATAAAATCGGAAGGCAAGAGAAACCACGAAAAGAGATGTATTATGAAATTCAGTGAGAGATATACTTTTGTCGCGCTAAGCTCTACCTACAAATATCGCCGTTTATTCTTAATTATCGTTGGTTTGCGGTACAGGTACATGGAAATATGACGTATACACCGTACAGAGGAATATTTTTAGATGAAACTTATACTCATGCTAGCCAGACCATGTCCAATCCGGGCCATAAGAGGCCCATATCCAAAAACATGTGCTTAATAATTACTTATGACGGTACATTATCAAGCAAAATTCGACAATAGTGTTGCGCCAAATAACTAGTTATTTGTCGTTACTTATCACGACAACATGAGTTTAATAAATTATAAAATACAAAGGAAATAAATGATGCAACGCCTTAATTAATGTAACATTTTGTTTAGCGCCCAAATACGAAGGCAACACTATAATTGAATTGAACAAAATAAACTTGCGCATAATGCATATAAAATGGGTGGTATCTTTGCAAAGTAACAACACCTAGCGTTACGAGTATCCCCTATCATTCGGAATTAAATCCAAAAGAAAAATCTGGGGTGATACAGAACCATGTGGCTATGAGTTATTCGCAAGAAGAGAATTTTGAAATATGCAGTGTAGAAGATTGGGTGAATATGTGTCAACGAATCGAAAAAAAAAATAAAATTGGATCAGTATTCCAATTTTTTTATTTTATTTGGGAAATTTTATTATTTTATTATTAAATTTATTCCTACAAACACTTATAGTAAAAAAAAACATAGAATAAAAAATGTTTTCTACTTTAAAAATATGTTGTACTTATGAAATATAATCTCTGCAAACATATTCGTTGTTCCTGGTTCTTAGTATTTTTATGTTTTAATGATGGTAAATGTATAATTGAGGCTTTCCACCAAGAAATTTTTTCACGTTTGGAAAAAGGCAGAATTTACAGACAACCAAATCTGGATGGGGAGCTATAGCTGGACTAGTTTTGTTGTAGTAATTGCCGAGGTGTGAACTTGGACGTTATCATATGTTTTCTTGGTTATGTGGGACTTTTTTTCTTTATTTTTACGTCGAATCGGTGCTGCTATAAATCAGTGTAGTACTGTCTCTCGTTTCCCCAAATAATCAATTAAGATTATGTCTTGCTTCTTTGATGCACGTTATTATGCTGTCTCTAGAGGAAGTTCTCTAGAGGTTAAGCAAGTGTTTTTATAATAATTTCCTTTTCTTTATGATAATCCGATAGGAAATATTAGACGCTAGATCGTGAATTGGCATATTACACGCTGTAATATAATATTTTTAAAAGAAATAAATTTAATTGTAAGAATACAACATATTGCCTATTTCAAATGTATCGTAATTAGCCGTGATTGTTGATCATTTTTATCGGTAACAAAGGAGCGAAGGGACGCAACCACAATCTTGGGTTAATTTTCAAAGCAATCTCAACTGCAGTAGTGTTCGAATCTTACTTTAAGTACTAGCCTTAATTCAAGTTCTATCAGTCAAACGAATGCCGGGTTTTACTTAGACTCAGACTAGTTTTTATTTTATCAGTTTCTTGTTGTTTTATTTACAACTTACAATCTTTTAAATTGTCCGAAAAGTACCTAGGAGGTACTACTGGATCTACGATCGTAAAAATTTTCTTTTAATTTAGAAAACAACTTCACAAATTTTATAGCATTACAGTATATACAAATATACAGTGGCGACCACATAAATAGTACAGGCATCAAATTTCACTTGAATTAACCGCTCAAGCTGTTCCCGTTTAAATTTTTATTAAGCTAGCGTGAGAGTTCCCGAGAAAGTTGCGTGTACTTCCCCTAGCTACGTATTCCAGAACAATAATTCGGCATTCAATGAAAAAAAAATTAGTTTCACTTTTCTAGCAGGCACATAAATAGCACAGTTGTGGGTTCTGTAGCGGAATCTTATTATAGTTATTAATAACAAAAATTTAGATGTATACCAGAGAAAAGAGAGTTAATTTGCCCCATGAAAGAGAAGGGCAAATCAATTTCAGAAATATCACGAACATTAAATTGTTCACGTAAATTAATACAAAATGCGATAAAGCATATTCAGACGGAAAAAACTTTAGAAAACAAGAAACGGAAGATTAGGCCTCGGAAAATAACCTTACGACAAGACAACCTTATTCGTCGATTAAGTCAAGAAGATCCTTTTCGCGCAGCTACACAAATAAAAATCGAATTTAATAAACAATTTGATATTGATATATCGAGAAGAACAATATGACGTTGGCTGAAGGAATTTAACTTACATGGGTGTATTGCAGTACGAAAGCCACTCGTGTCAAATAAAAACCGTCAAAGAAGATTACTGTTTGCAAAAATGCACAAAGAAAAGCCGCTTTCTTTCTGGAAATCTGTACTTTGGACAGATGAGAGCAAATACAACGTGGTGTAGGGCCTATATTCAGAATTGCAGGAAAAATGGATCAGTGTTTATTGCAACATTTTAGAAAACGTGATGGAACCATATGCTGATGAATTTCTTCCAGTAACCTGGGATTTAATGCACCACAATGATACCAAACATACGGCGAGGACCGTAAAACAGTGGCTAGAGGAGAAACAAATTCGAGTGTTAGTGTTAGTGGCTTCCACAAAGCCCTGATTTAAATCTCATAGAAAATCTATGGGGGGATGTTGAGGTTGTTATAAAGTCTAAATCTCCAGCGACATTAGACGAATTATAAAATACTATTAAAGGAGCCTGGCATAACATTCCTGTAGAGAGATGTCAAAAATTAGTTGAAAGTGTGCCGAGAAGATGTGCAACAATATTGGCTTGTAAAGGGTTTCCAACAAAATATTAAATGTAAAAGCAAAAAAGAATTAAAAAAAAGAAATAACACAGTATTTCGTTATTGCTATTAAGTGTGCTATTTCTATGCCCACTTAAAAAATAATATATTTATTTTTTTAATTTCTCTATCTTGAAGTTTATACAATATTGTGTCTTTATTATAAACTACATGCCATCTACAACATTTTGTTAAGCTAAGTTAAATAAATAACTTGTTAACATTTGCAAATTTATCAATTCATCCATATCGCTTTAACTGTACTATTTATATGGCCGTCACTGTACATAAAATCAAAATATTGGTTTAATTTAAAACCTATACAGATAATCAAAGCAAAAACAAATAATACAAATAACTTAGTAACCAAAAACCAAACAATAGAGATAAGCAAATATTTTCACCAACATACTTCACTAAAGAGTATTTTACTTGGTATAACAGAACTCATTTCCCTTTCAGAAGATCGAATACACACACAGTTCCCTATTACGTCTGCATGCAAGTTATTATTACACATATCTACATCTCGTTATTTCCGTGTCAATAGCACCATAACACCACGCAATTCTAAACATTTCATTCTACTCTCGTTAAAATAACCTCTTCAACTGCTTACGGCGTCGATTTATATATGAAATGACGTTATTTACTTTCTAATTAATATATTGTTCATACACGAGCTATGCAATCATCAACTAAGAGTACAAAAATATGATAACATTCTTAGATATAACAATAACGAATAATCATACATAGCAACGTAATCAAATTGATATATACACGAACTCAAAGTAAGAATGTCATTAACCAAGGGACAGAGCGTATTTTTTTGGTTCATTCCTGTATATCTACATATATATTCAGGTACATACGTATAACACGTTTGATATAAAAGGAAAACTTTTTGTGACCTCTAGCAATTAGTGAGTCGAGTGGGTATGTATTTTCATTGATCGATGGCGAGATATGTACAATAACACCCCCAGTGGATCTAATAATACACGAAATAATAATAAGCTGAACTGTTTGCCATAACAATTGCATGACTAAGAAAAACACACAATAGGGTTCAGTAATAAAACGTAGATACTAAAATTAGCTTACAGTAATAAGCGGCGGTACATTAAAAAATAAAAGCAACGTAATGCTCGCAATAATTGGTTGAAATATAAAGCACGCCGAACCTACATTACCAGTTAATAGAGGATTAACATTTTTTGCGTTAATGTCACATAAAATTTATTTTGCGGGCGAAACACCACAAAGACATTTTCCAACTTCCAAATTATTAAGTCCACGCCATCGTTAAATTAAAATTTTGCATGTTGTAACATTCTTCTTGCAAATGATAGTCCTTTGGAAAACATATTCTTTTCGCTCAATCTAAGTACAGTATCCTTTTAAAGTTTCTAATCCGCTAGAAATCAGTAGTATCAAAACGGTTATAAATACCATATACTGCAGTTTGGGGGAAAAGTGCTTTTACCACCAAAATGTAGGTCATACTGAACAGTTGCGGTAAACAGTGTTGTATATAAGAAATAATATTATATAAAAAAGTCGGTTTCTAGTAATTTTCTTTAGCTTAATTTCTTGAAGTTGTAAAATAAGTTCAAATATGTTCCTTAGTTTTAAAGGGTTTTCCAATAAAAACAGTTTGAGTTTGAAATTAGTTGGTAACCATGTTTAAAATATACATTCTTTTGTGAATTATCAACGAGTACGAAAACTAGGCTTCACGAAATGCATAATCGCTTCCTGTACTTATTATTCGTCGAATCGGTGAACAAATTGGGTTTACATCCATACCAGTCTATGTTGGTTCAAAAGCTGAAACCACTGAATCATCGTAAGTACCGCGATTTTGCTGCTTTGACTTTACAGCAACTTGAAACGAATCATAATTTTGGGCAAAATTTATCTTCTCATTATCAGATGAAGATCATTCTTTATTTCTTAAATAAATATGCTAACAAACAAAATCGTCTTTGATCTGAAAACAATCTACAAGAGATCCACGAGAAGCCCTTACATTCGCAAAAGGTCACTTTATAGTGTACCGATTGATAGCCGTGGCCAAATTTAGATGAATTTGATTTGGAGGACTTGTGGTTTCAATAAGACGGATCCGTATGTCGCACTGCTAACGCCACCATCGACATATTGCAAAAGAATTTGATGAATAGTGATAGGATAGTTTCAAGAAATACAACTGTTGGCCGCAAGAAGTTGTAAATTCACTCCTTTAAATTATTTTTTATTATTTGAAATCTATGGTCTATGCAAACAAACCACGAACCCTTGATGGATGGGAAGGTTGAACATCGAACGCTGAATTATAGCACAATGTCATTGAAAATACAGAAAAAAATTATTAATACTACGATTAAGAGTTCTCACGTATAGTTAATTTATCTTCTAGCCAAACAAATTATAACTTATAACCATCTCAGCTGTTTGCCACTAATTTAAACTTATTAGAAAATTTTAACTTTAGCAACTCTTGTCCTTCACAAGATCACTACGCCTATTCATTTGTAGCACGCAACGCTGTCAATTTTCCGCTAGAAATTCACTCTAGTTATAGATAACAGTGAATATGTTGATTTACATATTTCTTTTCAATTATAACTTGATAGGATTTTAATTTATTTCTAAATTCTCGTGCGCAGCTTTTGTTTCATTGTAAGATTATACTTCAAAATAAATTAACATTAACATTGTTAACTGTTTATACGTTTAATGCGAAAAAATGGTTACATACACATCTGTAAGTATATACGATTTATACTGCTTTCTCTAAATTTGCTTTACAAATTAAGGATTTCTGTTTAGATTAGATTTCTATTTGAATTTGAGAAAAACTGGATTACACATTGTAAAAACAGAAGGTAAAATTAGAAAATATAAGTGGAATTGCTAAACCGTTTCAATAACATTTAATTTCAACGGATCTTATCTAAGATATACGAACAACGAAGGCTGTTTCTTAACAATCGCAAATGAGCACCCGTAATACTATTTTCGGACCACTAACCTGCTGCTGTAATCCTGAAAATTTCCACCGTCCAAGAGGCGCAGCTTGGCAAACAGTACGGCCGACACGAAAGGCACTTCAAGAAGTTCCTCTAGGCATATTTCGACCGTAAACTTGTACTTCTTCTTTTTCGTCATAAAAGACGTCATGGCGGCGCTGCGTCCGTTTGTCATATAGAATAAACCCTAGGGCATAGTAGTTAAGGAACTGTGTCGTAGACTGACGGCATCCAGGGTTTCGAGTTGGAACACGCGTTACTAACTGTTGAGATCAATTCCGTTATCTATCGAAACCGAAAGCAATCTGCAACGAACAGATAAAACATGAAAGGTGAAAATTGTCATGCAATGCGCGAACGAAAGTTAGCGATTGTACATAAATGCTTTCATCATTAATAATAAAAGATTTATCTACTTTATTTAGACTAATTAGAAGATCCTTAATTGTCTACTTATAGATTTCTCTAGACTATGAGACGTCCATTTATTAATAAGTTTTTATTCACAATTAGATCTACATTTTACGTCATTTATTTATGGAATCTCAAGATTTTCTAACGATAACAAATCTGATCAATTCGTTAGATTAAAAAAATGAGAAAGGTATTCCAATACGTAATTCATATACCATAAGTCATTATCAGTAGAACGAATGTTGAGTACAATTTTTTTCTACAACCGATAAATGATACTCTTGTCTACAAAAAAGCATTTCATAAAAAATAATTGATTATTGGACAGTAAGGAAGTTTCCCTATTTATTTATTCTTATAAATAACATAAATTACAAAACATTCAATTAAATTATTATTAAATATACATTATCATTATTTAATCAAAATAATATTAAACAGTTTCTATACAATAACCATAGTCTTTATTTTATGAAACTAATAGTGTAAAAATTACTTTTATCTTCGGAGGCGCTGCTAATACTAGTGTCGCAGGTATCCTGATCCAATCCGCATCGACAATTCGATTCTCAGATCGGGATCCGCTATTATTTTACAATGATCCATGATGATATAGGGAGTTTCCATGCGGACAACTCAAAGCTACTTTTCAATACATATGTGTTCAATAAATCTGGTGATTATTACACCTATATTGTTTGAAATTGCTCGACCTATTGCAGGTATATGTTCGAAAAAAATGAGATAGCGGGCTAGATCTACGCTATCGAATAATGGATTCGATTGGATAAAGAATCCGAATCCACGATTTCGGATAGCGGATTCAAACCCGAGTTATCGAATAATTAATAATAAATCCATATCTCAGGTTTTGGATAATGGATCTGGATAGCATCAGGATCCGGATATCGGGATAGTAAATCATCCAGATCTAAAAACAAAATCCCCATATTCGGAATAATCTATAAACAAAACGGAGGAAATTCCGACGCGCGATGGGGAATCATTGAATAGGGAGATATGCCTGTATAACTCGCTGCGCTTCGAATAGTCTACATTCAGTTTAATGTGTAGCTGTTAATTGTTATAAAAATGCCCAGTTTTTTGCAAAAAAAGTTATGATGGTAATAAATGTAAGAGAACTAGTACCGACTTTATTATAAAAGCATATCTTGCATACTTTAAAATAAAACTCGGAATTCAAGGCAAATCCTGGGCAAGATTTGCAAAGAAGGTCTAAGACAGTGGATTAAAGAAACAAAAAAAAGCTTTGTCATTTGGAATACGGATGATGTAGACGATCGGTATTTTGCAACACTGAAGGACATAACACAAGAACTTTCAAACAAACGACAAATATTGAGTAGGCAATAAGACCAGTACCCTATGGTGTTAGTATCCCTATACCTGTGGCACCAAAACTGTTACAAAGTGTTAGTGATGATGAGGAAGATTACGAAGCCTTAGTTAGTTTTAACCTTCATCTTCATCTGGTTTTTCCAGAAGAACTGAATGATATAGTCAGCACGTTTTATTAGTATCGTAGTCGCGAGACTAAATTTGTCGAATATTTATGGAGAGCATTTGTATACTATAAAAATGTCGCTGACCTGTTTATTTAATTTGGTACTTCCGAATGTAGGCCCGCTTTCATAGATTCATCAAAAAGAAACCTTAAACCTGTTCCTTTACATTATGGCAACCTATATGCTTCTGTTCCTGTCGGCCATTCAACGCGATTGAAAGAGAATTACCAAGAATTACTTGCTAAGACTTCTCATGAATTGAAGAACAGAGTACAAAGATCACAATTGGTGACTATGGAGCGACCCAAAAATTGTAGGCCTATTTTTAAGTCAGCATAGTAAATTGGATCAGCTAGAGGCCAACGTTGGGTAAAAAGAAATTAGCCAACGATAGAGCATTTAACACCTAGCAACAAGAATGTGATGCGCAAATTAGAAAACGAATGAAAACTTATGAGTTTGAAGCTGGAAATGGACCGAAAAAAATGCATGCGTTTAAGGAAGTTGTACATTTCTGGGAAATAGCAAAGATCCAAATTATGTGGACATTGTGTAGAACACGCTGAACAAATGTAAAGCATTAGGTTGCAAGATGAGCATTGAAAATAGATTTTTGCACGCGTATTTGAACTATTTTCCTGCTAACCTTGATAATGTCAGCAAAGAACAAGGTAAGCGATTCCACCAGGGTACTAAAGAAGTAAAGAAAAGGTATGAGGGCTATGGGATACCAACGTGATGGTGGATCATTGCTGGATAATGAAGAAGGATGTCCGTATGGCTTCGTATAAAAAAAAGTCGACAAATGAAGCTTTTTGAACAAAATTTCTCGAAATTTTCTGAGAAGAACAGATAGTAGCTCGTGTTCCTTTGGCTATGTTTTTTGTATTCTTCTTATTAACGTTGCCAGTCTTTCTATATTTTATAAATATATTACAAAAACAGCTTTTTATACGGATTTATATAAGCAAATCTCAAAACTTTTTATTGATACATTAATATTTTATTATTAAATGAAGTATTAATGTAGGACTAAGTTATCGGTTTTTTTAATGTAACATTTTATAAATTCACATAATTTCTTGTAATGAATTTTATTTCATACTTGCCGACAACTTATAGTCCTGCATTAATATTTTATTTTACTTTTTTTATTTTTACTTATTTCAATTGTAATTTTAGCCTTAGGTCTAAGCATGAACTGTACATAGCTCAAAACCGGTAGCTATTTATTGAAGAGTTTTGTGAGATTTAAACATTTCTTTTTCAATTTACCTCTTTATATTATTTATGTCGATTTTTTGTTGACACACAACCTTACGTGACACAACTGAACTAAATACAGATTTAACTTCAGAGACACCAAATTACTTAAATTCACACTTCACACTCAATAAAGTGTAAAAACGCAGACCTGTCTGTTACAATTTTGTGAAAAGTGCGAGATTCAGAAGGTATTTTAGCTAGAGCGCCCTGGAAATATAACTTTTTGAAATTCCACGATTCTATAAATATTCCTGAACAACCGGTGCACTCTTCAATTTACTTTTAATAGCATGCATTCGACGTGAAAGAATGAAGCTGAAAAACACCGGTTAAGATAAGAATGCAGAAGCACAGTGCAACAAATACACAGCAAGATGCGGTGTATTTGTTGACAGAGATTTGGGGCCAAATAGTAAAATTTACACGCTTGCCGACATGCTAAACTAAAACACATTAGCGCATAGATCCCTAAGGTCATCAAAATGAAATTGTTAATTATTGTTATTAAAATTATTAAAATAATTAATTAAATATAATATTTGTGTAATGAATTTTTTAGAAAGTGTGGTAACCACTAATATTAATTTGCTCAAAACCTACTTGTTTCCGATCTTCGTGAATTTTATCAAGAGATGGTAAATAAATATTTGACATATCTATATAATATAATTAATAGGTCGTCCATAAATGGTTTTGGGAATAATAAGCTGCTTTCCAAGAGATGTTGTCCGTGACTCACTTTGTAAATATCGAAAAAAAATCTGTATTAACTGGGAAGTTATAGTCAATGCTAAATATTGTTAATTATAGACTATCACAACATCAATAATCTCTACTTTAAAAAGAAAATAAATGACAAAGAGAAAAAAAAATCTAAAATATGTTTTCCAGATTTGTAATCAGTATAGTTCGAATTCCGATATGCCCTTCTAGTGTGACATGGGCAAAATTGCAGATTATGTGTTATCAAACTTTTTATCGGCACTTTAAGATTTATAATACTGCCCAAATCACACAGGTGCTGTATATTAAAACCCGAGCTGTGGTAATCAAAGCTAAAATGTAACGATGAACACAATTAACGACAGCCAATATGTATTACAACGAAAGAAAACAAAAACGTAATTTACAAAAATATTCGCATATTTGTCTAAAAATGTAATATTAGATTACAATTAACTTACGGAATTACGTTCGTTTATCGATAGTATGAAGTTATGGCGGATTAACAAACCACAATCGTAAATTTTGCAATACAGTATGTACAAACCTGATTTAGAAAACGAAGTCTTAATTTATTAGAGATAAGTGATTGAGCAATTTATTTCATACATCAAGGGGAAATTTCATTTACTCCAAAATATAGAATCACAATCCAAATCCTAAAATAGATTTTTTCAGTCGTTCCTTTAGATACTTATAAGTCAAAAAAAGTTGTTTTGTATGGTAATTCTAGCCTTGCTGTTTGTTTCTTTACAATTATTCGAATTAAAATTTCGCTGCTGTTATTTACATTTTGATGTTGTCTAGACTGTTTCATTAATACATCTGGCAAACAAAATTCATATTATAACTTCAAGCTAAACAGAAATAACAAATAAATTAATGATCCTCTAATTTAAAACTAAACGTTTCATCTATTTCCATTTTGCAGTTTGTTCCGTTTATTGGAGTTGATCAGAAAATCAAATGCAGCATCCTAACATTCTTCTTCTTTTTCATTAAGAAATATTTAGAAACTAGGTTTAGAATTTGACTAAAATCCTCAAACATTATAAATTTTGAACACATTATTAACGTAGAGTTGAAATAACAAATCTAAAAGCTTCAATAACATTTTGGTGGCTGATTTAAGGTTCTATAAAAAACATTTTTATCGGTGATGTTTCGGAAAATTGTTATATATATATGTAATATATAATAACCAAGCGCCCCTTGTGGGGTTGCGCTACTTACTATCTAGATCCTTTTAACTGAACGGGGTGGATTAATTCCCATCCTCATTTAGACATTCTCGCTTATATTCTTCCATAATTTCCTGTTGCTTGCTTTTTCCTTTCCATTTTGTTACCCCTGCCTCTATCAAGTCCTCTTCTATTTCCTGCAACCATCTCAGTCTTGGTTTGCCAGATTTTCTTTCACAAATTGATCCCCTCTGCATTATTGCGTGTGTTATAGCCACTATTCCTGCTCTCCAAACGTGACCACTTCACCGTTTGTTTCTTCATTTTTGTTACTACAGCGTCTCGCACTAACTCTTACTTTATTTCATGATCCATTCTTGAGCTGTATTCGCGGTCAGCAACCCTCATCGGTCCCAATACTACCCTCATTATCTTTCTTTATACTATCCTCAGGTCCTCTTCGACTCTTTTTGTTAAAGCCATCGTTTCGGTCGCATCCATCAGTATTTTGCTTTTTAATAGAGCTTTATTCGCATAGTATACTCTATTATTGCTTCCTCGATCTCTGTTCTTTTTTCGTCGCTACTATTTATCATTATTCCAAGATATTTAAAGTTGTCAACCTCCTCAATGTCATATTGTCGTATTTTTATTTTTTGGATCCAAATTTCCTGCCGTAGCTCATTAGTTTTGTTTTATCTCGGTTAATTTTCAATCCCATCTCTCTTCCCCCTCTCATTATTTTCACTAATATTTTTTTTCATTATTTTCCTACTTTTGGACACTAAGACTATGTCGTTAGCATATGTGATTATTTTACCTGCACCTGTTCTGAAGTTTCCTTTATTGACTTTGAATTCCTCAGTTTCTCCCTTTAGTGTTATGCGGCTAACCTTCGTTTGCTTCATGATCGTCCTAATTAGTCTTCTGGTCTTAGCTTCTACCCAGGGTTCTTTCAATGCTAGCGTTTATTTTTATTTACCCAGTGTAAGACCTGTTGAAAATCTATGAAGAGCATTTCTATATCTGTTGGGTACTCATGTGCCTTGCTATTATCTGTTTTAGCGAATGAATAGCATCGAGCATCCGATTTGCCTTGCGTAAGTCTACACTAGTACTATCCAGAAAATGTTTACTAAGATAAAAGTTCTCGGCTTAGTAGAAATGAGTGAGAATCAAAGATCTTCACATATTCAAAGAAGTAGATATACATAGAATAGGCATATTAGAATAAAAATTTCTTTCTTGCATCATTCGGCCTTACGGTTGAGAATGATATTCATGAATTCTCGAAACAGCTGTTCCGAATTAATTAAATAATAACCTCTGTGGTACGGGCTGCATCGATACTTTAGTATAATATCGATTAATGTAAACAAAAGTTATTTAAAATATTATTTTGTGCGAAAATACAGTTACAATGTAGTTATTTTTATATGGGACACAGTAGCGGAGGGTGGTGACGCAAACGATTCGATTTCCTTATATATTTCCGTTGCTTAGTACAATATACACAATATGCGAGGAAAATACACACACAAGGAAATCGAACCGCTGTCCGCGTCCTCCTGTTAACTGATGGCAGAACTAATTCTTCCCGCTGAAGTTCGACAATTCTAAAATAGTATATTTGTTATATTGACAAATAGTTAATTATTAGTGTAGTCACATAGCCAATATGTGTTACCACAAACTTTTTCAAAATCAATCTTCTTAGTTGACTTTAAAAACGTATTTCACACCAAAGAAAATACAATTTCCATTGCGAAAGATAATGGAAAATTTTAATTCGTATATAATATTCTAAATAACTCTTACTTATAATATTAATCGATATTTTTCCAAACAAGGGGTACTTGACTCTGACGAACATTTAAACATCGCTTTCACTTATCGAAAACAAAACGCTAAAATTTAGAATGCAGGAAAGCTCTTATTTCGGTAACAATTTCAGAAATATTAACAATAAGGTTTTCTATTTGATGCACACCGTAGATGTTCGAATTGTTCTTTTTTTTTTATAAAGAATCAAAAAGAAAACTACAGCAGTTAATGATGCTGATGATTTATTTATTGCTAAATACTACAGGGGTATTTTCAAATACATCTCAAAATTTCATATTTTCCTTGTAGAATTACATATACTGGGGAAAAACCAAGAGCATTGTCGTACGCCTAAGAGCAGCAATCGCTTAACATGAAAATGAATCATGTAAAAATAATTAAAGCAATAATAAATAATCTTTCAGAAAAAGAAAAGAACAATGTAATAGATTTAACCAAATAAATGTTTGGATTAGTTGGCCTTGACTGACAGTTTTGTTTTGTTTTCTTAAGCCATATAATTATGAATTGTGCGAAATACGCGATATTACCAAGAAGAAGACAATACATGAATATTAATGTAGCGAAGCTCGCTACGCCAAATGTAGGCGGGACATAAAAAGAGTTTTTCGTATTCTTTCAAATTCCCTGTAAATTCCAGTTACAGAGATTAAAGTAGCTACTCTCGGGAAACTTTTAAGTACTGAGCTTAAAAAAAGTTTACCTGGCTGTTATAAACAGCAGCAGTTTAATAATCGGACCCTGAATATACATAAACTCTGCCATATTCGGCCGTGATTACAACAGTAAATAATGAATAACTGCCGACGTATTAACTGAATTGCATCGTTCGTTGAAACGGTATTTTATGTACATAATATTTTTTATCCTTTGGAATTTTATTATCTTATCACGTTTCTATTCGGTGGTACTAAACAAGTTAAATGATTCTTTGGTGATCGGATTTGTTTATTATTTGAGATACGAACGTTAACCCCTTTGACGAATTTTATTTCATTGATAGATGTCAATGAACTTCTTTAAGTTTATATGGTCAATCTTGCGATAACAATCCAATCTCCTCCTTAATTAAGTTCCACGAGTTAAAACATCGCTCGAAAATTTGTGTTAAGTAATAAATTATGTAGGAAAACTACGTAATTATTTGACTAAGATGACAAATTGAATTATTTTCAAAAAGTAAAATAAAGCACAGATTTTAAGGTGCAATAATTTTTATGCATAGTATGCTCATCGATATAGCGATTTAATTCTTGATGATTTAAAAGGATTATCTGGAATTATCCACTACATGATACTGCAGGTATGCCAAGAAATTATGTAAATGAGGTGATGGACCGTATTTGGAGGAATTGGATTTTCTTAACACGTTGGCTGCCATGTGTAGCACCGGTGATACACAGTAACTCTTTATCCCAGGGCCCTGTGTATCTCTCGTGATACACAGAACAACATTATACAAAGTCCTGTATGATTTTTTTTGTGGCTTGGCAGTACAAACTTTGTATTGGGTAAGTGGCGTATCAATAATGTCTACTATATTTATGAGATATTGGATTTGCCGGTTTCCCGCGCGTTATATATTGCGCGAGCATCTTGAGTCATCAACTGCGTTGCAACTAGGTGTTTGCCAGTATTTACGTTGTTTGGTCTTTGTGGCTATTTCGAGTTATTCATTTTTGCTGATGATTTCTTTGTGAGTGAACTAGCGGTGTTATTGTTACTAAACAAGCGAAAACAGACAAGTACAAGTGTGTGGTGTGTACGGTGTGCGGTGCACAATAAACGCAATCGTATGGTTGACGCTGAGACTATTTTGACGATTTTCTGTCGTAATCCTGACGAGTTTCTCCGTCGACACATAACTATGGACGGAACATGGATACACTAGTACACTCCAGAGACAAAGGAACAGTCAAAACAGTGGATTTTTGGAGGCGAACGGGCTCTAAAGAAGGCGAAGATTCGATGTTGAAAATTGTGAAATACACCAATTACTTGGAAAAAGGACAAACAATAACTAAAAAGTATTACGCGTTGTCATTAGATCGGTTGAGCAAAGAAATCGAGAATAAACGTCCTTATTTAAAAAAAAAGATCTTCCATCAAGCCAATGCACGGGTTCGAATTAGTACAACATCCACAGTAATCACCGGATTTGTCTCCACACACTGACTTTTTATTTCTAAATTTAAAAAAAATGGCTCGGCGGACAACTGTTCATGTCGAACGAAGAAGCCATCGCGCAAACGGATGCCTAAATCTCATTTTTTTGGAGGGCTTAGAAAGTTGAAGAAACGCTTGGATAAGTTAATAGAGCTAATGAAGATTGTGTTGAAAAATACATAAAACTCTGCATAAAATACTTTGTTATTTCATGCAGAGTTATTCTACGGACTTATTGAACGATGGTGTTCAATCTTTAAATTAAAATTAAATGTTAATAAGTATTTCTTTATTTCATACACCAGAAAAGTTGATTGCACCGACATACTCGATAGATTGTATTGTAAATACTGTGAGGGAAATGTGCTGTTTGATTCTCAGCCACGTTTTGCTCCATACGCCACGCAATTATATGCTTCTGCTTCTGGAATATTAGGTTTCGTGCTGCGTATTTGTAAATTATACAATCGCATATATGTATATGCTAAAATCTTTATGTCGTGGGTAAACCGGAATACGCATCAACTGTCAGGTCGCGGTATTACGCAGCATTCTTAAAATGAATGGGTGAATGGACTATACTAATTACTGATTAGCTACAACGGTGCTAAAAGTTGTCATTTGACTATTAGTATGTTTGACACTACTCCATAAGAGCCGAACAATTTTCTAAAATAATACAGGCAATACCGAACGGGCTATTGGTTGTCTCTTAGGCAAGGAAGAGTGGTTATATCGAGTTTCATTAAATGTGTATTTATTTCTCATCTCAACACAACAACACAATAACTCTAAATAACTGTAAATTCATACACATTATTCCATATAAAAATTCCAGGTTTGTAGTTAGTACAATATGCTTAAAAAGTAAAGTAACTATTATAAATAGAATGTTTTTCTTTGTATTTTACATCTATTTTATAAAATAAGTAACACAAATTTCTAGAAGGTCCGAAGGCGTGAGAATTGTACTTGTATGTGAGATGTAAAATAGTAATAGGAAAATTATAAGACGTCATCGCTCACGTCATATGTCTAACTAAACAAAAACTAACCAATTGGACGATTTTCAAAGCTTCTGTTTTATAATACTTCAGCTTCCATAAATTTCCAATATGCTGCTTTTTCTGCCGACTGCTCTTTATTTTGTTTAACAATAAACACTCTCTTAATTTATAAATAACGTAAGAATAATATTCTTTAACCTCACCTTCGCTAACAAGAATTTGAAATCAAAAGCTTTATAGATAATAAAGTTTTAAACAGACGATAACAAAAATTAACGTGAATACCAAAACTAATTGAAACGATCAGATTTAAGACTTACAACCAAAACATAAAACCGGAGAATCAAAACATAGATTTAAATCGCTTTAAATCAAAAAAAAATACACATATTTAATGTTACATTTAAACGTCAAAAAACATAAAACACCTGTTCTCGCATACTCGTACGATGAAAACGCAAATAAAAATAAAGGTATGCGTCAAGCTTTGAATGAAAAAATAGTTTAATTTTGTGTAAAAAGTGAACCAGAAGCATTGTTGTAACGTTTGAATGGTCTACGTCTTTTTTTTAAGGTTGACGTTATCATAAATCCAGCTGATAAGGATATTAGCGCAAATCCGTTATTTTAAACTTGAGAAACGTTAAGACGAGGCAAGAAGGAATTACATTTTTTTTTGTATTGTCAAGCTTGGTACTGTTATAATTGAACGTTTTAATTTGGAGCATTGCCAAAACTACAAGACCTGAATTGTGCAAAAAACAACTATATAGTTTCGGCTAATTATAACCGTAATTAATACTTTCTTGTTGCAGTTGCTATGAATATAAAGTGTTGTATTAAATTTTTCGTGTACACTAGACAAAATCAGATATTTTTACAATATTAATTTCACGAACGTTAAATATCTACAAGAACAAATTGATATGGGTAAATTCTTAATCATATACTTACGGTACCCTGTATTATGAACAATTTAATTCTCTCCAGACAATTTCAAACAATCTTTTTTTACAATATGATTTCAGCAAAAAATAACAGAAAAAGGTTTCTTTGGCAGCAAAGGAAACGTGAAAATGCCTTATTATCTTGATACGACACTAACCTTACACAAGCACTGATATTCATAAACGATTCACAGCTAATTTAGTTCTAACACAGAAGAGAATGAATACTAAACACGACACAACCGACCATTTTTCTTGTATCAAACTGACAAACCTGACAAACTGAAGCCAACATGTGTTATTAAAAAATCTGTTGCCAGCTTTGTGAATTTTATTGGATTAGTTTTGGCCCTATACATTGGCGGCACTGCAGCGGGAAGTTTGAATTAAGAAGGTTGTATGGAAGTTCTGCCGCCTGATAATGCTGCAACTATATTTACGCATTTGTATTATGTTTTGGCTATTGTATTTGCTGAAATCAGGATATTTTGTCTCTATAATGAACCAATAACTGCTTAAAATCGTAAAAAGGGTGATTACCTTATCGTTCCGCTAATAGAAAAGTAACACATATCACAATCATCTTATGATAGCAAGGACTGTGGCGTAGTATGGCAAACAACACAAAGGCATCAGCATATTCCGCACTACACAAGTTTAAATCTGAGACGACCGTTTTGAGGATGCATGGGATTCTCATTCTCAAACTGGTGACCGAATGAAGTGAGAAACCCTTAAATCTAACATGCCTGTTCTATCCCTACAACCATTATCTACTTTTACCGGCCTACATACCCTAAAACTAAGACATGCGAACAAATACAAAAAAGGTCTGTTGTCATTGTAATACGAAATATAAAACCTGTGCGGGCTTACCCCAATAAATCAAATAGAACTGAGTACGACAACGGTTCGTTCTCTCTATTCATCGAGTTTTTGTTGCTTTTAATGTAATTTTATGTAGTTACTTAAGTGTCTAATAAATTCCCGTGGCGGAGTTACACCCTTAATCAATTTCAAGTTTTCTATTTTAATATTATGTCCGGTTTCGTTTATGTGTTGTGCTACACTTGGCGATTCTAATCTTCCAAATCGATAAGACCTGATGTGTTGCTTGAACATGGCACCTATTGGTGACCAATTATGGGCTTTCTCACAGTCACCGTATGCAATTTTATAAATTCCTGACCTTTTCTCCATGTTCGGTTTATCGTCCGGAAGTGAAACATATGTTCATATCTTGACTCCTAAAAACATTACTAATACCTTTCGGTATGATGTGAAAGGGCAGTTTCACGTATTTCTTACCGTTAGTTTCTACCGGGATTAAGATCGTGGAATTCCTCACATAATGCTTATGTTGGAGCCTCTTAAGCATCTATGGAAGAGTAACCATTGTAAATAGCTACATTTTTCATGAATTGAGGTTCTTTGTTCTACCTACATCTACTTAAAGGGAATTTAACTAATTTACTAGTTAAGTAACTAATCGCTGTCTAATAGATGTCTATATCCAGTTTTTTTATGTTTCCTATCCAGGAACGGAAGTTAATTGTTCACTTCTTCTTTTAGTGTGAATTTAATAGTTTTAAATTTTGAATTAAGAGTCGCCAGGAAGTCTGGAATAGTACTTTTTCTAGTATCAAAGACCGCGAAGATATCATCTGCATACCCAAGCCAAATACTATTTATATTTCATCAAGTATACATTGTTAAAATGTTGTGTAATTTTTGGGTTTACTTCGACTAATTATCTTAAAAATGGTAATTTTTGATTTGCGTCACTTTTCTATCAAGGGAAGGATATTCTCTAGTTTCAATGGATTTAACAAAAAAACATCTATTAACACGAAAGAATGATTCTAATGTATAACACTAAACATTTTTGTAAATGGAGTATGTAGAAATTAAAATTACAAGATGTATCCAGTAAATTTTATTCCATAGTAAAAAAATAAAAATATTCTACAAACGGAAATATCACGGCGATAATGTATCGTGTATATTTGCAAAAATGTACATGAATGTCATATACAGGTAAACTACTTATATTATCAATTTCTTCTACCTTGCGAGTTCGATCTGCCGGTAATTGCCAACGTTTCTTCTAACGAATCGAAAAATTCGTCAGTGCTATCGGCAGCACTGGTGCTACCTGGTGTTGCTCGATTTAAAGGCATATCAGGTTCGACATCATCTTGTAAGTTTCGTTCATCAACATCATCAGTTGGTAATTGAACCACACCCGAATCGGAACTGGTGTATCCGGCTTCCGCTTCGTGATGACTGCTAGAGGAGTCTGATGTCGATTCTTCTTCGTCGATTTCAACTTCTATGATTGACGGGTGTACACCTTCAAGCATGGAAAATCGGATAATTTAGCAACGTAAAACTATTTATGGTGGAATTTATTTAAGCGTTAAAACAGCTGAAGTAAGAGATCTTGGTTACAATGAGCTGAGAAAGTGAATTGTATCTACCGATAAGATAAGGCCCATATTGAATATAACGAGCCTTTATTCCTGGTTTTCGAACTGGAACCACGTTATTGTCGTAGTTTCTGCCGACACTTCGTCCATTCCTATGGGACACCTTCGGGGCTACTACACATTAACTGGAATTATTCGTTCCGCAGGTGTGGCGGTTGCTAGGAACTTTAATCAGTTGCGATTTCGAGGTAAGATGTATAAGGAAGCCATCATCGCAATTTAAATGGTTGGGATGTTTGAAAATTTCTGTATCCTCACAGATCTTTCTATTACAATAGTGAGGGTTGCGAGGCAAGATGCGAACAGAGTTAAATTGCGTACAACGCTCGTAGTCAGCAATGCGACTGCTGACCGATCGCTTCGTTTCACCAATGTACACACTATTACTCTAGAAAAGGTATTCAAGCTACCATTAATCCCTACAGCTCTACAATCCTAGCTCATAGCAACTCCCTTCATCTAATCGTAATTTTCGTAAGCAAGCGCATCTACCCTCTCCAAGAACCATCTTCAAACCCAATTTCAAGTTCTTAGACTCCCAATATCAGTTCCCATCAAGATCAAAGCTCGCAATCGTCTGGAAGCCCCTGGTGTCTACCAGATTCCATGTTTGTGCGTGTACATCGGCGAAATAAAACAATGGGTCAATATTAGAGTGACTGAGCATGAACCCCTCTGAGACGAATAGTCCCCAGTCGGGTCGAAACGTCGTCAGAAGCTTCAACGGTGACGCGATTCCAACCCGGAAACCAAAACTACAGTGTTATTGACGACAACGGAAACGTACGTAAAAGATAATAAGCCTTTGTTTATTTACTACATTTATCAAGAACATTTCGTATATGTTGTGTTTACACAATTTATGTTGATAGTTCTCGTACTAAAACGCATATTCGCTAACTTCTCCAAGTACAAGTCCGAATAATTCTTCCTGGCGGCTGATGATTAGATGCACGGTAATGTAGTAGCGGCGATGTCAGTATGCAAGACACCGTGGCAATCGTTTCGATGTGTATATCACATATACACGTCTGTGAATGCATAAACCGAGCCACTTTGCGCAATAGTTTACCCCAACAGCCACGGATCCAAGGTTTGGATGGACAGTATTACAAGTAAATGCGACCTTCATTCAAATTTTAAAACTTTCTGATTGGAACATCATCAATAATCTAGCCATTCTCACCATCCATGTCTACGACATTAATAAATAGTTTATCCTATAAGACATTGTCTGTGAGATACACGCAAATGTTGTTTTCTATTTTGATATCAGTATTAGAAAATGATAGATTAGTAGACTCTGCTTATGCAGTTAAGTAATGACGGATGTCTAAGGATAAAATAGGCGAAGTGAAAGTACTATGAAACAGAACGTGCTTCCTTATTGCGTGTTAAGAGTTCCTCCGCAGTTACTTCTGAAGTATGAATCGTACAATTATTTATTACCTATGCCATCCCCTTGACAGTAAAAATGTGGTTCGTCGTGGGATTCCCCTTCTTCAACGTTTGCTCCTAGTAACTGCAATAACCAATTGGGAAAGGGATCTGCAATGTCAGGTAATACTGAAATGAAACAAAATATTCATAAATTCGTCCAATTATATTTTAATCAATACAAACCTACACTTTCTTCTTCACTAGTTGGAGACAATCCAATTATAATAACATTATGGTGTTCATTAGTTGATCCTTGTACGATAGGTGGAGGTGGCAGAGGTGGAGGTATCTCGAATTCCTCCAGCATATCAATCTCCGAGTTTGGATCAAATAGCGCTTCCCTACTCGCATGATTTAATTCGTGATTTATGGGATCGGCCGCTAAGTCTTTTGCCTTTCTAGTATCGTTATCGGTCGAATTTGAAGTACAAGCCGTTACATCTAACCTGTTTAGTACCTGGTCTATGATATCCCCGCCGATAAAAGAAGCGATTTCCGTTTCGGATCGAACATTGGGAGTCGCAGTTTGGGAAACATTAATAGAATCGGGCATTTTAATTCGTGGAATTTCAGTATTTGACGTATCGTCACGATTCTCATCAACTTCAGGTATGTTATTTAGCGTATTATAGATGATGCACTCGGTTAGAGCTCTAATATCGTCCTTATCATCGTCACTCTTTTTACCTTTCTTTCTCTTTTTAATGTCGGAGGTGCTAGGTAGAGAAGAATCCTCGATTTTAGTTGAGAATCGTTTTAGCGAGGACGTCGTCATGACTTTTGCTTTGGTACTTTGCTTAGAGTTATTAGAAACAGGGTTCTTCGAGTTTCTTGTGCTTCTTGGTATGTTCGATCCTTGACTGTGCATCGAATCATGTACTTTTATGTCGATATTCTTTTTATGAACTTTCTTATCGGTGTTGTCGGTAATAGTTAAATTGTTTTCATTCTTCCGCTTCCGCGATTCTGTGTCTTTACTTGTACCTTGCGAAGGAACATGCACGTCTTTGTTTTTTATATTTGTACCCTTCTTTGGTGCCTTTTCGCTACTATGGGACGTGCTTGTACTAGGCGGTTTAGAATGGAAAGAATTAGATTGACGCTTACTAGAACTACGATCTCGCTTCACTTCTTCCTTAGTTTCCACCGATTGAGAAGCATTCGCTAGCGTGCTATGAAATTGTAAGGTGAGTTTCTGCTCTTTTCCGCTCGTACTGCAGTCTTTTTCTACCTTGCCTTTGTTCACTTCAGGTTTTTGCTCGTTAGTTTCGATTAGATCGTCGTTAATTTTTACTGATTGATTGTATTCTGTTTCCCAATCCGATTCTTCTGCTGTTATATTCCAATTTGTTTTCTCGTCTGAATTATTGCCATCACTATTTGGGCTAGAGCTATGATTTTCCATAATCAGGTAGTGTACAGCGCATAGAGACTTCCTACCGCAACCGTTGGTAAGACATTCTTCTAATTCGAAATCTTGCTTTTCCAATAATTTCCTGGAAAAAAGCTATGAAATGTATGGATTGTTTTGATGGTGCAACTATAGATTTTGATGTAAGTGATGATGTTTATGTCAAATGAATGTCAAATATTGAAATGTGGATTTTCGCATATCTAGTACACTTTATAAAATTAGTTACGTACAATGTCGTTTATAGAAATTTGTGTTTCTTAGTTTTGATGGACTAGAAAACAAATCTTGCTACCACATCAAAATCATCAACTCATTACTAATCTGATGAATAATGCAAAGGTAGGAATATGGGACTACAACAATTATAGATTATTTAAATTTTTGTATAAGTAAAAATATCCATTAACTTTGGTTCCAAAATTAAGGAAATTGCCCAGTTTCTGGAAAAACTATTTTTTTTTCAGTATACCAAATAATAGCAAAGTTTACTAGTTTTCTACATCAATATTGGTTGAGTAAAAAATGCTCATCTGAAAAGTATGAACCAATCTAAGTACAAATAGCATATCATGCTTTTTAGTAGAAATTAGGATCTTTTAATCATGTAGAGTAATTATTAGATTGACGGCACCGTTGACCGGTCTATTGGTCAACGCAAAAGAGACTGGAATAAATTCCGAGACTTGCATGTTTGCAGCTTCAGAAGTTTTGTTAGAAATAACGCCACTTCACATCTACGCTCTCAATAGCGGGCCTCAATACAACTTTGAGCGTCCGCGGCTACAAATAGAAACAAAAACAAGGGTCTCGTATTGAGAAAATGTATCAGGATAAAATTAAACTACTGAACTACTTTCTCAGAGTATCTCAGAATAATAGCCCCTAAACACAAACAAGTAACTAAACATGAAGAACAACTACGTTGTTAGCTATGTCAAGGAGCACTAAAAACGGCAGAACACATCCCATGTAGAAATAACGGACTAGTCACAGAGACTTTGATATGGCCAGCATAAACATCACACATGTGGGTGGCTATAATAAAGATGACCTTTGCAGTAGCAACCACATCGAGGCAAAAATTATAGGAAACCGCTAGGAATGTTTTCATTTTTGTTCAATTAACTGAATGTTGACTGAAGATACGAAGTAGGTACTGCTACCAGCGATATTGAATATTATGCATTCTTTTTAATACAACTCGAAAATCCAGAGGTAAAAGGGCATGTGCTTGACTAGGCAGAGTTAGGTAGAGTGCATTCTAATCTCACTAAGATTAGCTCTTCTTAGTAGATCCGGTACAATCCCGAGTCATAATTAGCACACAATCTATACACTAAAGGCTTCTGAGGTTATGCTAAGCAAGGTACAGCCGCCTCTGAACGTACATACAATCAAACGCTTCAACTTAGTGAATTCATGGGCAAATAAACTTACTAAAACTAATCGAGGAAATATTAAATTAAAATAAAAAACAAATTAAGAAGCAGTATCAAATTATGTGTGACGTCTGATAGTAGTGAGATTAGTTTTTTGTAACAACAAGATCTAGAATTCAACTGAAGACCATGTACTTTTTTTTATATGGAGTATCCAAGAAATACGTAGAAGAAAATATATAAACAAATAGGAATGGGCAGCAAGATTGTTTCTAAATTAAAAAATAATGTTGTATAAAGCAATACCTTAACTCGGCAACAGTTGTAAAGTACCCTTCTTCATTCTTCACTAACTCCTCAAGAGGGTATTCAATACGATCCGATTCTTCTGTATAATATTTACTTGTACGACCTGCCGAGTACAGTTTATATCGAACTTCATTCAAAATACGTTCTTCAGGTGTGCTATTATCAACATGGTATGGATAGTCAATTTGATCCACTTCTTTATAAACAAATTCGGATGGGCTATTAATTTTATCGCTAAATGCTTGTATTTGCTTGATGTAACTATAGTATGTGCAGATACCCTGAGATGCGTTATGCTTTTCCCTGTGCAAACTAGAAATCGTTATAATTTCCCTGCAGGATTTCGGCACTTCTGAGAGTTGGTCTACATCATTGGAGTGTCTTAGAAACACCGCAATTTGTGTAGAACATCCTACAGATTCAGTTCCTATTGGCCCTGGACCAATACCATCAAATTGTACTGTATAATTTGGAAATCTAGTGACTATATTTAGCGCCCTTAAAAAAAATTGAAATTAATAAAGATTCCAATTTTGTTTCTGCGATTTACAGCATTGGATAATATTATAGCAACGTTTGTCTGAATTTATCGTAACAACATCTTTACGAAAATTAAACTTTTAGCAACAACTCCACTTAATAAAATATAACACAAAAGTTACAAATTTTTTTACACCCATTGTGTAGCGATTCTAATATTTGGGCAACGAAATAATATTTATGTACTTATGTGTCTAACAGATTACATTCATATAGGGGGCAAATCCAAATAATAAGTACATAAAAGTAAACACTAAATACAAAAGTAACATAAGTGTGTTCCAACGTTGGAATCAATTCGGAACTGCTTTGAGCGTATGCAGAGGAAATTGGCGTTCCAACAACCGTAGAACTAGTTCCGAATCAATATAAAACGTATGGTTATACCTACTAGAAGAATGAGGCACAATAATGGGGAGCTGTGACAATAGATCAGGAAACTCAATGTTGTTGAATACTAGATTGTATACAAATCCATATTAAATCTCTGTAGCAGGATCTTGTAGTCGAAATCTCTACATGAATAAGTACATTCCTCCTAAATATAGATATTTGAGAAACTGTCTCTACTGTTGTTTTATACGTGGAATAAGAGGGATAAGAGAATCACAGTCACGTGCAGACCTTACAAACCTCATATATAATAATTTAATTGTAGTCGTATGAAAGAGCGTAGAATTCCTCATAGTTTTCATTGAGGAAGATACGATCTGTTCTCTATGAACGACAATAGTGAGCGACAAATCAAAAAACAGCCGAGGTCCTTTGGTCCAAATGGTATAGTTGAATCCCGAAGGAACAATCTTCAATTAAAGCCACCGTTGAAATAGCACTAATTACGGTACACCAATTAGCAACTACGTTCAACTGGTCCCGTAGATAAGTACAATTACAGTGATACCTCGGTTTATTGAGTTAACCGGTTCCATAAAAAAACATTTCGTAATGCGAAATTTCGTAGCTGGATTCAAGTTTTCTTAAAAGAAATAAAGAAAATTAATTTTATATATTTTACAATCAAATCAATAAAACATATAGTTGAAATTAAATAGAAGATAAGTTCACTTGCATACGGTACGTGTAAGAGGACTCCTTTGGGCGTATAGAAAACTGTGAGCAGGAAAGGAATTACTATCTGGGAACAGACTCTCTTTCTATGAGAAATTCTGGGATATAACATATACGAGTCGCGCGAAAATTCTGCCAACTCTGTGTATGTTGCAACATCTGCGAGCACGTTTCGGTTTCCGAAAAAATGTTTACACTTTTTTCATGATAAGTAATATTTATCAATCATTTAATTAAGTTGCTATAATAATGGCCAATACTGTGCAAAAAATATAAGCATAACATTGATTAGTAGACTGCGGATCGACAATTCCCGCTATCGACTGCGAATTACACGGCGTCGGCGTGTTGCAGGCATTTAGCGACATGCATATGCGTTAGGAGATAAAATATTTCTATTAGTCAGTACTACTTGTTTTCATTTGTCCCGTGTTCGACGTAAAAACGCACGCTATCGGATGATTTTTCAGTACTAAACTAGCAAATCTCAAAAATGTTCCTTGATAAAGCTGAAATTCATTGGTTCATGGTTTTAATGCTTTAAATGGAAAATTATCTCAATCTCAATTCCGACGAAGGAAAATGACTCCGTACATGTATTTTACTCTTTAATCTAGAGACTAGTACAGAAATACTAAGGTATTTCGGAATAATATTCTGAAAAAATAAAATATTGGCCTACTCCTCTTCATTTACCCTGTGCAAAATGAGATGTTTATAGATCTCTAAAGGTTTGGCAGGGAATCAAATGTGCCCGTTAATTTTCACTCTACGTCGTACCCTAAAATGTGGGGCTTTCGCAAATTCGGGATTGATCGTACCACCTAAATAGGGTAAGATGACAGATCAGTCTCACCGTCGGCGTTGGTCTCGCGCGTAGGTGGCCTCCGTCAAAGACGTTTATTTGCCTATTTTATCCTATTTTTCCTCTATTACGCTGAAATTTTCGTTCTTGTCGCTCGCGAAAATTTCCTTTAGAACGGAAATCGCCTCGCCAATCGGCTTTTATTGTATTAAATACCAGCATTAATCAAAGGTCAATGTTGGTACAAAAATGTTTAAAAACAGGATTGAACATATCAAAGGACAATTACTATTAAGTCAAATTTACCAATGCAATTGCGATATTTAACGCCTGGGGACTCCTGTTCTAGTTTCGAATCTCTTTTCAAAAGCAACTTATTGCTGGTGTAATTCCAGAAGTATTTGCTACAATTGTCGACAGTTTGATGGAAGAATTATTTATTATTTTATAACAAAGCCAATTACCACTTGTTACGACAAATACATATATGAATAGGAGAATTTCCGACACAAAGTTGAAAAGAAAAATAAAATAGTAGTTCAACAAATGTAAAAACATAAAGGAAATTCTAACAGTATGTTAAAGAATAACCAGTGTTACTGCAGTAACATGTCTCTATTATTATTTATATTTATCAATGGTATCCTATAATACAGGTTTTTTTTCATTGAATTTTATTAGTTGTATTATATATCTTTCATTCCAGTTCTACATTTCTTCATGATAAATTAAAGAAAGATTAAATAGGAAGGTAGTTGGATAGATAGAGTATGAACGATTCTGCAATAAAACTTTAGTGAGACTACCAACTGAACAACAATGCATAGGTACTGTACAGGAGGATCTGTATTCTAACATCTCTCCAATGCCATAGGGGAAGGTGTCAATCCTCAGTCTACTGACGACATGTTATTGAAAAATGTTTGTAGTCTACAAACGTATTATATAACTTACCATGATTGAAATTGTTCTCTAGTCCATTCAAATTTATGATCTGCATGTCGAAATAATTTTGTGTCAGGAAATAAAATATTGAATTCATAGTTCGGGGTAGTGAAAATGGCAAGTAATGGTTTCATATATTGGAAGATATTATACTGCAAAGCCTCTAAAGTATCAGGATACAAATGTTCTATTCTAAAAGCAGAGAATTGAAATGGAGAATATTACCATTTCAATATATACTAACAATTCAATCGCTACAACTGCATCTGTTCCACGTAACCTGACATCTGGTTGTGAAACATCTCCTGCTAACACTTTTATTTTCAACTGATTAGGTCTCCTTTTTAAATAATCTACAGTAAGGGGATGTACTTTAAATACATTCTCATTTAAAGTATCTTCGTCAATATCCACACATAGAATTTCATTAATATTGTGCAAATGTTTCATGTACTTAAAAAAGTTTAATTCCGAACATCCAAAATCTGCTACCTTCTTAATTCGAGACTTCCAATTTTCGTTTATTAGAATTTGTTGTACCGTTACATACCGTTGTAGATAAAGTGGCGGATCAAATTTTAAATCGAGGTTATCAGTTCGTGTACAATTTCTGTGTATTTCGGTATCTTTAATCAATCGGCACTGTTGAAAATTTCGGATTAACCTGACGGTGTGATAGATCTTTAAGAAATGCTTCACCACGATATACAACGAGTGGAATATTATGATCATTTTTCATTTTAAACACTTCAAAATAAAATGAATGGTAGACTTCAAAACTTCAAATTATGTAAATACGCAGGCATTCAACATAAACATCTTAAAATAACTATTCTGTACCTCAAATTACCCTAGATTTATTCAGCAGAATAACGTATTCTAGAGATATTTATATGGATTTACTGCTATGTTTCGCTATTACTCTTCAGATGGCACACGAGATTCAAAGTGAAGTATAATAATTGTGAGTACGGCAAATGAATATTGTTTGTTTTCGATTTTTATTAGTATAGCGATTTCATTATTGTATTTTTACCGTTTTATGATAGGAGCCTTAACTAGGATCGGATTTTGCACTCAATAAAATTGTTTTAGTACTTATATACCATAATCGGCAACTTCACGCATTCAAATCAGTGCGTGAAGTGAAGTTGGTACTTACTAATTGTAACAGAAGTAAAAATAAAGTTACTAAACAAAGTGTATATGCTGCCAATAGAATGCTCTTTTGTTAAAAAAAGAAAGGCATTGAAATAGATGTTGCATTGTAACTCACATAAAAACATCATGTTCTATTTTCTCGTCAGAAAACGTTTTTTTCTTTTTAACAAAGAACTGGGAAAAATATTATAACATAATATTCAATTTGTCAAATTAGATTTAAATAAATGCGGATTGAATTGACAAGTACTGCCAACTTAAAATTTTATAACATCTATACTTAATTTTTTTATTAAAAGTACCTCCGAATTCGTAACCAGAAAGCGGCTCGCCCTTTAAACTCATTCGCTCATTCCTGAAATGTCTTTTTACGCACTTGTTCGTATATAACTATTTTATTCATTGATAGCTCTATCACTGGCAAATACTGTTGCCATTGGTAATAAAAGATCACCACATGTGGCCACAAAAACGTTTAAAAAGTCGCAAGCGGTGAAACCAATTAAATAGTGGTGATGTGGTGAATTTTTGAAAGAAGTGGTGAATTTTTAATTTTAAAGGTGGTGATTACTCATGTGCAGTGGTGAATGGTGATACTTCAACATTGATAACATTGATTGGCAAGGTAGGAAAAGTGACTAAACTATTGAAGCTACTAGATACCCTCGTGTTTATTCGTTTCATAACAAGGGGATTGTGTTGCTTGCAGGTCTCCTCGAGAATCGACAAAGCACGAGTCTCTCTGTTCGCGATGAAAATTTAGTCACTCCCCTTATTTTACCCAACACTAGCGAAACCCTCCCAAAATGATTGTTCATACTTCATCTACAATTTGTCACACTCTATATTCTAGGGGAAGTGACGTATGGCTCTCACGGTATTAGCATAGTATTAGGTTGGTGCCCATGTAAGTAATTTTCTGTAAGGCAATTCAAAGTGCAGTAACTCAAATTTGACATTTGGCATTTATGATTTGGCAATTTCATTGAAAAAAGGAATATCACTTAATGCCTTCTAATTCCAGTTAATAATTACAATATAAAATTTAATATAATGATTGTACGCGCCATTCATTGCCGCCAACCATACAATAGTACATTGCCACAAGACCTTGAAGTGGGAATGATCGATAAAAAGGAACTCATCGGAAAAAGGAAAAGGAAGCAGGAGAAAAAGGCGGGAAGATAGTTAGGCAGGCAGTAAATAGATAGTTTGGAGAGGTTAATTATAGTTGGAAGAGAGAAAATATAAAATAATACAATAAAACAGTTGTTTGGTTGCTATTTTTCTAACATGATGATAATATAAACTCGTTATTAACAATTTCTTCACAACCTCTTAATATATTCATTATCTCTGGTTATGAATAAAGCTTCCATGCATTCACCAATACACGTATAGTGTAATATTCAATACCGATCAATCGCTGGTGCATATTTAGCTATTAACCCCCAATCGACTTCTTGATTATTCCGTTGGGAACCCTTGGTTTGGAACAACATGGTTCCTGTCCAGGTAGGTCTGCTATAATGAATTTATCTTGCGCAGTTGGATGCTATCTATATAGATTATAGCAAACCTTTTGACAAAACAGTTCATCAGATTCTCATTAAGAAATTGCTGGGGCACTGTTAACCACAATCTTGTATATTCAATAGGTCACAATTTGTTCAGTTTGATGACTACCAGCAGCGGTGGGTAATAACGTAAATGGGAGGGCGTGGGCAATGATTCGATTCCCTGATGTACTTTCCTTGGATATTGCGTACGTTGCACCGGAAATAGACGAAGAAATTAAATGTTCGCGCCTTCCCGTTTGTGCCATCATCCACGGCTAGTGATGGTTACACATCTAGGATGGTAAATATCACACCGGGTCCTCCGCAAGGGTCTGGCACCATTACTTTTCAATCTATACATCAGTAACATATCTATTTGCTTCAAACATTCTATTTTTCTCAAATATGCTGACGATCTAAACATATTTAAATTAATAATGAAATCGGAAAAAATGGGCTATTTCTCACAAATATCTTTAATTAGACAGCGGCCGGTTTCGTGTAGTGATCACACATCATCAGACTTTCAAGAGACTGTACCTCTTGAATTTACATTTGCCTGTTAATGACTGTTCTGCTTTTAAGTAAATAATATAGGTAACCTCGTACAATACGGTAGTTAGGTTCCTAAAAAACGTTGTGTTATACACATTTGTGTTGTACGAATCAAAGAACTAATGCAAGAAAACAGGGTTAGGTTCCAAAATTAAAAAAAAAACTAATCTAACATTACAACTAAAAGAAATATTTATTTTATTTATTAAAGCAATAATTAGTAAAAAGTTTATACATATTATATAATGTCTTCTTCAACACTATTAATTATCACGCGAGCGTGTTTTCTTACAAATATCCTATTCTGCAGCATTTTTAGTTTCATTCTCTATTTTCTGTTAAAAAATATGTTATTTTAGTTTGTTTCCTTTTGGCTGAGAGATCTTTACAAATTTCGTTGTATAGAGCCAAGCATTTGTGAAACTCTCTTTTAAATTCTATGCTTGTTTCAATGGAAGAATCTTCATTTAGAAAATATAATTCTAGTTATTCGGTATAATCTAGGCCTTTCTTTATGCTTCTTAGAGCAAAATGTTGAATTTTATTATTTTCAACAAACTTGCTACATCAATCTCTTCTTTCACCAGTAATTCTTGAATATCATCGACGTTCATGTCATCGAGACCTTCTCCTCCTAGAGACGTAGCAAGTTCTATTATTGCATCCATTATGTTTTCTGCTGGATAAATTAAATTATTACTTTGCAAGCATTCAACGTTGACGATTTCAATTCTTTGATGTAGTTCTGTGATGAAGTTATGAAGTTAATATAGTCCAAAATTGTAAAACGTTTTCATGACGTTTAAAAAGTTGTAGATTTTTAAAGCTTTATGTTTAATAACGTTTTTTTTTTGAGTAGTCGTCAATTCAAATATTCCATTTCTTTCCATTTTTTCCATTTTTCATTCCTTTCCATTTTTTCAAGAATTGGTGCTCTGGGACTAGATGTCATATTTGCCATTCTGTTGACAAACATATTTCATTGTAATTTGAGAATATTTAAAATCCTAAATATCCAGCACTTAGGTTTTCTTCATTTTCATAATAGTTACTTATGCTACAACGTTCTTGTGTTCGATCCAGTACTTGTAGAAAAATGTAGAAATAAAATAAAACGTAATAATAATAAGATGTACTATTGCTTTAATGAAACTTTTCTAAAATCTAAAATTTTCTTTTAGGAAACGATGCTTTTGGAAAAAATTCTCCTCGAAAGAGCAATTTAATATTGAGCGATGGTACCTAGAAATTCATAAAATTCATGTAAATGGGAACTTGAAAATAACTGAAGCTTACTTTAACTTTTGTTAGTTTTCATCCTAAAAATCGATCCTCGATCCTCGTTTGCAAAACAGTTCATACAGTAACAAGATGTATGAAATAAGTTTGAATAATCAAATAGACTTTTAAAATAATAATTATTTTCCACCAGCAAAGAGAGGTACGTTTTTAACTAATTTATTTAAATTAATAACGTACAATAAATATAAATAATTGTATAAAAGAAATAGAAAATTAATAACTTTTGACAATTAAAAAAAAACAAAACAAACTTTTTAGGTGGGTATGCATGGGCGTAGCTAGAGGGGACAGGGAGGGGCCATGGCCCCCAGTTAAATCTCAGAAATAATTTCACTTTGGTTTTTTAGTCTTTTTAATCCGCGGCGAAGCGATCAATTGGTCCCTCCTTGACTAAAATTTAGCTACGCCCATGTGGGTATGATTGGGTATGAGTGTAATTCTTATACAATTATCTTTAGGATCTAATGAAGATTACTATGTCATGTTAACCAAATCGTAACTTGGATAATGATACCAGATAAACCAATCTTGTTTTATTCATACCATTTAATGTGTGGGAATCTCGTACTGTATGCCTAAACATTTGTTTAGAAAGAACATTCCACCCGAATATGTATAATATTTAAAATCCTAAAATCATACCTATAAAAGTTTGCAAGTTCAATGGGCGAAGAGAACTGAACAGTTATTTTTCTAAACAATGACCTTGGCGTTAATATCCGAACATGTAACCAATAAACATTATCTGTGACTAAATTGTTTAAATACTGTATATTTTAAATCGTTAATGCTAGATACGCGCGAATAGTTTCACGATATGTTTCTGTACGGTAAATTCCTAATTATTGCGAGTGGCATTTTAGTTTTCTGTATAGTGATTGAAGGGCGTCGGGCTCGTCGCAATACAGATACTTTATATTTAATCCATATTGTAAGTATACCTTCAGATATCGTAAAATATATTTTCTGTGTAAAACAAGCGATTCATCTCTAAAACAATTACAATACATATGTAGTTAATTACTATATGCAATAATTACGCACTGTTATGAAATATTATGATACGAATTCTAATTTTCGTAATTTTCTTTCAGTTATTTAGGCATGGAGAAAGGACACCCCAACGTTCTTATCCGAAAGATATTTACGGAAATGAAACATATCCCCCATATGGATATGGCGAATTAACAAATGTAAGTTGCATGTATACAGTCAGTTCAATGAGGAGTGCACCTGATGCTCCTTTTTCAAATTCGCTTGAGATATGTTCCCATTTGTCGTTTAAGTTTGATATATTAAATCCGTTGGCAAATTAATCTTTACAGATAAAATTTTTTATCGTTGTTTGATATGAAAATAATTAATTTGCTCTCATTATTTCGAACTTAATTTAGACACATTTATAAAAATACAACACATTTGCAGTTGGTAAGGAAAGTTATCACTAATTGGTTTGTTCCAACAGAGAAACGATCTTGGAATTAATTCGATGGCCAATTTGCTTTGCTCCACACGGTTTTGTACTAATTCCAATTCTTCTATTTAAAAAAATTGCTAGAGAATTTGTGCCCCTGGAGATTTATACAAAATTCTCAAACATTAAAAGTTTTCCTTTGTTCTTGAGATACTGCACTGACCTATTTCTCGTTGAACAGGCTGTACAAATTCTATATTAACATATTCCGCCGTACCTTGTGGTTCAAATTTTATAATCTTGAAGTAAAAACGCCATGTTGATTGTTTGGTTTAAGAATTTTTGATAATTTACGTACAAAATCGATAAAACAAAAAAGTCGCCATACAAATAAAGCAGAAACATTCAATGTAAATATATAAATATATACATTCCATAAACATTTACGCACAGAAATATTTATTGACCAGAATACTATCACGCTGTCTATTAGAAGAAACACATAATGGTTAAAATTGATTTATTTATAACTTTTAACTTTAAAAGCTTGAGTAAATTGTTTTCTTTTCTGCAAAATTAAAATTTAATTATATAAAATGGGCGTATAAAAGTGGCGTATGCAGTTGTGTCGACGCTTTGACAAATGATTGGAAGTAGCCTTGGTAAGCGTTTGCGTAACACTAAGATAGTTTCTCTATCAAATTCTAAATGTTTATAGTCTGTATTAATTCTCAATCGCACGAATATGAATTGGCAATTTACAAAATTTGTTTTGCTCACTTTTTTGAAAACCGTCAGGACTTCTTGCGATTTCACTGTGTTGCCTCACACTTCCACACAAGCTTTCCGCGTAAGCTTGAATTAGTATTCTAATGTAGAGCACAGGTTTATCAAGACACTTTGAAAAAATAAGCGCCTGTTATAATAAATACAAGCTCGATTTCAGTATTGCGCGAGCTTGTACATAAATGAAAGTCACTGATAACAATTTGATTATGTGTTTTGTGATGAATAGAACACCTTTTGTACCTTCGTTTTTGCAATTTATTTGTACGATGATGGTGTTGGTGATTTCATTAACTCTTATGGCGGATGAATTCGGATTTGTCAAAAAATGGCACTTACTTTTAGTGATAACCGAAGCTGTTAATTTGCTTTAGCTAACTTTAACAATTTTCTATTGTAAATACTATTAGCGTGCCTTAAAAACGACACTAATAATGCTCATTGCTAAGCTTATGTTATATTACAAAAAGGTGTAAGCATATTTTTGGGAAACGTTGTTAATAAAAGATTATTAAAATATCCCCGTACAAATTAGAAAAACGAAAACTTGTGAACGTCTAAATGATGTTATTTTCTTTATTAGAATCATCTTATCAACATTCTTATGTTATCTTAAAAGAGCATATCTTTTAATCAAACATTTCAACAATCCGGTACGCTAGAATGGCTATCGTAAACTTTGAAATGAAAAGAAAAAAAGAACTGGAAGAAAGCATATGAAGTAATGATGAATGAACAAATATGGAAGGACGGTAATGCGCGGACGAGTTATTTATAAACTCGTACACCTTCTTCTGATGTGACCAAATATACTTATGTGTGCATAGTAACCTGTACGAGTTAAGTAGGTATATTCGGTGTGTGCTTTTTAGATTAGGGTCATTGTATTTTCCGAGCTAAAAAGAAACGCACGGAGCTTGAATGATCGCCACTATTTTTACTTCTTGAAAATTGTCGTATGCTCACCTTTGTTTCGATAGTTCTGGTACACCGTAGCAGCATTGTTATTTTAATTTTAAATATCCATGTTTCTTAATAGTCAACAATTGTAAAGTGCATTGTTTATATGCTTGGTAATCATACGAGAAGAAAAGTAAAAATATCAAGAAACTTATATGTTAATTTCAACTTTGTTGACAGTAACTATTTATCAATTCTAACAATTTTGATAAGTAATTTGATATCTGTCATTACCCCAAGATAACCACATTGATTGTGTACATCCACTAGGTAAATTACTCAATAATTGTGTGTGCCATAAAAAATGGCGTGGGAGTAGGTTCACGCAGTAGTAGAAGTGGCGGAAGGCGTTATAATTGGTTTCACAGGAAGTTTTAAGAAAGCACAGACGGTGCAGACATATCTAATATTTAATGTATAAAGACGTATTTAAGAATATTGCAAATCCCATTTCATAGAATTCGTTTAATTATATGAAATCGAAATGAGTAATTTGTAAATAGTGTATTGTTTTATTACTAACAATATATTTCAATACATTTCTTAGAATATGTGTAAAGAGAATTAGGGTTCTGTAATAGAAATGAACAACAATTTAATTTACTTCGGAACTGAAGTTGTTGTCGTCACTGCCACTATCATTATTTACATTAATAATTAAACTTTCTGTTTGATCAACTAATATTGCTGAATGCAAATATTTAGCTTCAATGTCTATCACATGTTTACAATGCTGTTCCGACTCTTCTTGAGAAATTCTTCAAAATACTTCTTCGACTAATTTACGAACATCTTCCATTTTTTACTGCAACATTGTTGTTGGCGGTAACCTAGACTAACTCGATAGGATTGAGATCAAGACGATACAAAACTGTGATTTCTTCGTATTGTAGAATCTCGTCAAATTTATATAAGACGTATAAATTAATCCTTAATTATAGCGTTTAATTAGCTGACATCAACAGTTTCCGAGTGCCCTTTCACTCTTCGTCATGTACGATTATCGAAATTTGATGTGTCTTGTCACCCTTACTGAAGTTCATTTTTCATGTACACACATAGTCACTACTCACATTTGTTATTTCGTTAGCTACGAACCAGATAAGGACAGCACACTTTGTAATAATTTAACATTATTAAAGCAATCGTTGAATTAAAAGTAGTATTAGAAGTGGGTGAATGAAAGACTAAACCTCACAAAAAACTTTAAATGAACGTTTTGTACGTTTTTATACGTACGTCTTCAGGCCAGATATTTTAGATTGAAATATAAGAAATTTCTTATATTTCTATATCTATCTGGTTGTAATTAGATAGATATTGTACATGTCAAAAGGAAAAACCGAATGGCAGACGAAGTTACTTATGTAAAGTAGGACAACCCAGCATGTTAATATTGCTGAAACAATGTCTTTAATATATTGCGTCGTTTAACTTTACATTAGTTTTAATTTATTTTATGTCTACAACTTCGTCTGTTATTTGTTTTGATTTTCTGACATGTGTAATATCAACTTTGTCTGTATTGTCTGGCAAGAAACACGTAGATTGGGGGAGTTACATCGTTCCTGGAAAGCAAAATGGGTAAAAGGTGTAAGGTGATAAAAAGTCAGTAAAAAGTTAATAAAAACCCAAAATAAACTCTTAACAAATCGGTAAAGTAACGTTAAAATAATTATAAACTCTTAATAAACTTAATAATAAACCGAAAATAGACTCTAAAAGCAATAACAAACTCTTAGCAAACTAACAATGCAATAAAAATAATTTCTCTCATAAAACTTTAAAGCTAACTATTATCACTTCATAAAATAACATTGAACTGCCGCGTAGATTCACAAGTGGTTCATTGGTACTGTGATTCCACGTGTACACAGTTTATGCTAACGTTTCTCGACTGGTAACGTACGCTCGGCAGCCAAGTCTCTGATCCCTGCCGCCCTAACCACCATATTAAACTTACGAGGACAACTGTATAGTCACTGCAATGATATTAGTGCGCGGGGCTAGATTTCCTCGCTAAATGCATTATAGCAATTATAGCAATATTATGCATTATACAATTCCTGCTAGTTTTGGAAATATTGTAATATTTGTTTGAAAATCTTCTCCCTATTATGAACGGTTCTTAAAACACAAAACACAATACAATATTTCCATTTCCTCCAATACATTAAGTGTTCCTGCTTATAATAGGGACAGGATTTTCAAAGAAATCATAAAAACTACAATATCTCGAACACTGGCAGGAATTGTATAAAATAATGTTTAAGCATATTAATTCATAATAAAAGTATCTACTTTATTAGAAGTAATAGCTTAGCCTCCTCTGACGAGTCGCCACTGTATTACTGTGAACTTACAGGATTATCAATTTTAGTCTTAAAGTAGTATTTCTTGACGATATTTGTCTAGGATTGTATTTTAATGAATAGGGACGAATAGGGGACGAATTTAAAAGATGGAATAGTAATAATAGGGCAGGTTTCTATGGGCAAACCGTAGAAGCTTTAGTAACTTAAATCATTTAAGTCAACAATTCATTCCGTTTTTAAGATTAATAGGTAGTCCAATTATATATCAATAACAGATTTTTGAAACTACGAACTCAGTGAAAATACATTTTAACAATCAGGTAAGGGTTTTCATGAGCTTAAGAAAAAGGCAACATAAGCCATTTTTTTTTTAAATCATATCTAATACATAAACAATTCATCTCGAGTAACATTTTTATAATTGGGTAACGTAGTACTCCGTTACTTCTGAAAAAAACTTCATTACACAGTTAGGTGATTGGTGTATAATTTACTTTATCATACTTTCAGAAAGGAAAACTTAGAATGTATGATATTGGTACATCCCTTCGAAAACGATATGGCAAGTTCTTCGGTAATATTTACAATCACTCAAAAATCGAGGCAAGATCTTCCGCCTTCGCAAGAACGCGAATGTCTTGCGAATTGGTCATGGCGAGCATGTTTCAGCCAACAGAATCCGAGGAATGGAATCCGGAACTAAAGTGGCAACCTACTCTATGCGATTACGTACCAGCAGAGGAAGATTATGTAACCTAAATGCTTCCTCCTATATTTTTGTTCGAAAATAGCTATTTTGCAGGTGTTACTGTCAGAAAGAAATTGCAATGTGCTTCCTCTTAAAAGAGCTGAAATAGAGAAAGATAGGATAATCGGTGTTTTCGCGAACTATAAGGAATTCTTTGAGTATCTAAGTAATCGTAGTGGAATGGAAATTACTACACCTGCAGATGTGACTCCATTGTATGATATATTACGATGTCAAGTAAGAAAATCTCTTTTCTATGATTGGCGCTTTTTTAAATCATTCGTTCTAATTTTTCAGAACGAAATGGGAATGCGTCTACCTAATTGGACTCATAGCGTTTTCCCTGATCCTATGGCTAACTTATCTATTTTAGATTGGGATTATTTCGTTAAAACTAACGATCTTAAAAGACTTGCAGGCGGTAACCACAAAAATAACTCCCTACGTTAGTCATAATGCATAATATACTTTATTTGTGCAGGTATCTTACTGAAAACAATAGTAGATAGGACAAATGAAAAGATACTCCATAATCCGGAATACGAAGATAAAAAAGTTTACATCTACTCCGGTCACGATTCTAATATCGCTCCCATTTTATCAATTTTGAATATTTACGATAGTAAAATAATGCCATATGGAGAGACCATTATGATAGAAGTACATCGCATCAATAAGAAGTTTATTGTTAAAGTAAGGTTGATGGTAATTTTTTCAGCAGGTTCCTTATTTTTTTGCTTTCGACAGGTGTACTTGCAGGATAGCGATGCATGGAGTCCAAGATATATGCCATTACCGGATTGCACAAAGAATTGTACCTTGTATAAGTTTATAAAGTCTTATGAAAAGTTTTTTGGTACCAAGGAAATGTGTTTACACTAATAACTATTTAATGCATATCATCAAAATGTAATTTTATTTGAAATTGGATATGAAGCAAGAATTAAGTTTATGTGGTTATGAATTGGAATATATTATAATTAATTATATATAATTTGTGCAAACATACATCTCATACACTACATAATTTTCTATATACACTGCCAATTATTTAAAAGGTAACATTTAGAATAACATTTATAACAATGCTTTCATTTAAAAAAATGCTGAAACTTGTCAATTTTTGTTTTAAAAGGGACATTTTTCACACATAATTGAGATTTGATATTTTATCCTCGTCCTTTCAATAAATGGTCAGAAAATTTTGAAAGGGAAGCTATACAATGTCTTCTACAATTCTTGTCGAAAAATGTTCATCTTAAAGGAAAAATGTGACACGTGTTATCTTTAGGTCGCATTCACGTTTAAATAAGCCACACGTAGTAAGATATCAGAAAATGTATTAAATAGAACATGCAATAAAGGACACGATGATTGGATACTTATTATTTTATACTCCATTAACCACTTTAATATCTTTTTCTGCTTACTTGGTTTGTTTCAGCGCTGCCAACACATGCCTCATCATTTTTCTAGGAATACGTTTACATCGTGAGTTATAACTACCGTAATTACTAATCGGGTTTAAGCAACTGGTTACATCGTAAAATATTTGACAGGAATTGGTAGGTTCTTTTGCGTTGTTTTTCCTGCTATCTAGAACTTCAAATAAAACGCAAAATGGATTGAACCACTGAATTTAAACACGTATTCCGTTAAAGCGGCGTTGACACAATAGTGTAATAGACAACTTAGTTGTATAATATAACTCGTGTGGTAAATTCAGGTTCCAGCAAAGAAATAATAATAATACATGCTCGTCACTTACAAACCAAACATGAAAGAAGGGTATTAAAGATAGTGCGTCTCTTGACAACTGGTATCACCCAAAAAAATATAAAATAATTCACTTTCACATTAATAGATGCACCGCAAAATATTGATTAATCGTTTTGTACACGTTTCCAAGCGTTTCTCTAGCTTTTTTAAGCCCTCAAAAACGTAGGACTCTGAAAGGTCCTCAAAATAGGCATCTCTTTGGGCGCTGACTTCCTCGTTCGACGCGAACCGTTGCTGAGCCATCTTTTCAAATTTGGAAATAAAAAGAAATCACTGGGAGGCCAAAACCGGCAAATTCGGTGAATTCTGTACTAATTCGAATTCTAATTCCATAATTCTGTTTTTTCCTCAATTTCTTCGCTCAACCGGTCCGATAACGACGCATAATACTTTTCAGTTATTATTTGTCCTTTTTCCAAGTAATCGGTGTAGATGATGTATCCCAAAAAACCGAGGCCATCACCTCGCGGGCCGATTTCGCCGTCTTCGCCTTCTTTGGAGCCTGTTCGCCTTCAAAAATCCACTGTTTTGACTGGCCTTTTGTCCCCGGACTGTAGTAGTGTATCCATTTTTCGTCCATAGTTATGTATCGACGGAGACACTCGTCGGGATTGCGACGGAAAAGCGTCAAAACACCTACAGAGTCGACCACACGATCGCGTTTATTCTCCACTGAGAGCAAACGCGGCACCCACCTTGCCAAGATTTTTTTCACTCCCAATTTTTCGTGCAAAATTTGAAATACTGTACTCTGCGATATGCCTGTTACCTCAACTATTTCGCGCACATTAATTCGTTGATTATTTAAAACCATATCGTGGATTTTGTCAATCATTTCGGGGGTAGTCACTTCCATTGGACGTCCAGAACGATGTTCATCTTTTGTGGATGTACGGCCACGTTTACTTATTGTAAACAGCTGCTAACACACGAGCAAATATGAAATGAACTTCATCCAACTCAGCTTTGATCTCTTTTGGTGTTAAGCCTTTTAAACATAAGTGTTTAATAACTGCTCGAAACTCACTTTGCTTATAAAATAATCAAATAAAATACATTGTTTCAAATTGATCAATTCCATCAAATGCAGGACATTGGTTTTAGCGATTTCCTTATTGCATTGTTTCAATCTTATCTTTGTCAACGACAATTTTTTGTATCTTATAACGGTTTTACGTCCGATATATGCCGTGTTGATTCTGGTGTTCCACAGGGTTCTAATCTTGGGCCCTTATTATTTCTAATATTTATCAATGACTTGTTGAAACATGTGCGTTGCAAAGCCCTAGTGTTTGCCGATGATGTTAAATTGTATCGGTCTGTGGTTTCTTTGCAGAACTACATTACACTTCAGGCGAATTTGATATCTGTCTCTGACTGGTGTTTTACAAATAGATTGTACTTAAATATATCAAAGTGTAGAGTTGTATCGTTTACAAGGAAAAAACAACCACTTATTTATAATTATGTTCTAAATTCGGACGTTATTACTCGTAATGATGGTATATTTGACTTGGGCGTGTACTTCGATTGTGGTTTAACTTTTGATGACGACGTCCGAAGTGTTACATCGTCTGCTAATAGAATGCTAGGATTTGTTCTACGCAATACTCGCTCGTTCCGTGATATTTTTTTGCTTTGGTGCGCTCAAAGCAAAAAAAGTATGCATCCCTTGTACGGAATCCGTACTATGTTACATATAAAAATATCATCGAAAGGGTTCAAAGACGATTTTTAAAATACCTTTGGTATAAAAAATACAATACTTACCCGTGTAGAGGTTTCCCCTATGAGACCTTACTTGCTGGGTTTTCTGTGGCACCACTCGAAGTACGACGGGAAAAAATTGGTTTAACGTTTCTTTTTAAATTATTAAATAATCAAACAAACGTCAGGGAACTGCTTGGCAAACTTAGTTTTCATGTGCCGCGTCAATCTTCTCGCTCATTTACTACATTTTATTTGGATTCAGCCAAGTCAAATCTACTGTTACGCTAACCTATTTATTTTATGTGTTCCACATACAATAACATTTGCTGTAAATGCGATATTTTTCCCTTGCGCAACTACTTCATTCGCATCCTTCATTAGGCAGAATATCTTTTTCAGTGTAATATATAACTAGATCGATATGCATTTGCATCCGTCTGCTTTTTGTCAGTGTTCTATAGACTGTATTAATTGTTTGCCTGTTATTTGGTTTTTTGTAACTGTTGGCAATAAAGACTATTATTATTATTATTATTATTAATTAATCAACTTCTTGATATTTGTAAAATTAAGACTATAAAATGTTTTAAGATTAAAAGTGGGGTTTGCATCTATGGATTTTAACCCAATTTTAAATACTGAAACTGTCTAAATGTTCGGTATATACATTTCTAAATGCTTATTATCCAATATGAATTTGATTTTGGTTGAAATATCTTTGATTGTATGGCTGATTTATAGAACATTTGTGAGGCTAAGTAGGATGTCGTACTGGAACAGAGGAATTGCATGAAATTTTATTTGTTTCAGAAGTTGTATATGTAATGATTTTCATTGAAATTTCAATATTTTAGGGGAAAAAAAAACTGGAAGAGGCTATTAAGAACGTTAAAATTTTAACATCGTATTTTTTAAAGCATCATATCAATATAAACACACTGTTGCCAATGTTTGATTGTTTGAGTCTATTGGCACAAAAGTTTTACTAAAAGGGCGCGAGTTTGGTCTACGTTCGAAATAAGTGATTTGTTTTTTTTTTCAAATTTTTATTATGGAGGTAGTAAGTTAATATCACCTAGAAAAGGTAGTTTCCATTTGTTACTAATAATTAGAAGCCAAATACTTAATTCGTAATTTAAGAACCTCACGTTTTCGAGAGATTCTGGGCGTATAGATGCAAAAAATCGTATCACAAATGTCGTTTATCAAGCAATTCTGACGTTACGATTTGACATTTTCTATTTTGTAGTACCCTACCGTGTTTTTTGTGCTTTCTAAAATACAAAAATTTAAATATTATGTAAATGCCTCTTCGCAATGTCGGTAAGGTGCTCGGTCTATAATAGTTAAAATATAACAATTATCAAATTTGTTTCAGAATCGTGGAAATTAATTCTTCTGCACATAGTATGTGAGCATCAACAATTCGTTTTTTAAGAAAATAATTTAGCTTTTTAGGCATGGTCATAGAACTCCGACTACTGGTTGGGCTTATCAAGGCGATCCCCACAAAGAAGGTGCTTATCCACCATATGGAGCTGGACAACTAACGAAAGTATGTCGAACAAACAGAACCGTGTGAATATTTTCCCGCTGTACGTTTATATTTTGTAGGAGGGCAAAATTGCTTCCTATTCACTTGGTCAATACATAAAACGCGATTATGGTAACTTCATAGGAGACGTCTACAGACCAGGACTTGTAAAACCGATGAGTACGGAGAATGATAGGGCACAAACAACGTTGCAACTGTTTTTAGCAGCATTATTTCCTCCTGCCGGCGAGCTAATATGGAATGAGAATCTCTTATGGCAACCAATACCCTATAAATATCACTCCCGCACCAATGACAAGGTATATTCAAAGGCAACATTAACATTTCGCAGCCCTTGAATGTATTACTAGAAAAATATTTTAGATATTAAATTCATGTCTTCAAAACGAAGACTTCCAGACTACATTCATTGAACATCAACATGAAATAGGTATTTTCGAAAAGTATAAGGAGATTTTTGGTCTATTGTCCGAAAAATTGGGATTTAGAATAACTAATTTGGAAGTTGCATGGCGTTTCTATCTGAAATTAATAACACAAGTACTTTTATTTCTTTTTAAATTTCAAAAAAAAACGTTAAAGATAATTTAATTTAGAGAGAATACGGTTTGGAATTGCCAGAATGGACGAAGCCCATATTTCCACAACCGTTAGAAGACTTAGCTATAGAATATTACACATCCCAGATGATGGTTCGTAAATTAAGAACGATTGCGATGAGTAAGTTTTAAAATAAAATTGAATATATTGACCAACAAAAAGATGCGAACAATTACAAACTCGTCAAATTTAGTTTGGGTACTCATAGAATATGGTCCTAGAGCAAATAAAAAATATAATTCATGTAGAAAATATGATTCTATTGTAAGAAATCGTAATATCTTTCCCTACAGAACTGATAATTTTTGTGTAATGGTAACAAAATGTTATAAGATCTAAGTTGAATTCGTTTCCATCTTCATTCATTGAAGCAATGAGAATTTCAAATTGAGTTTAAAAACGGCGAATCTTTTTGTCCGTCAATGTTTAAATATTCCTTAATTAAACATTCAACTTCTAGCCGGTCTATTCACAAAAATAGTCCTGGATACCAGAAATAAGCTTGACAGCGATGGTAGACATTGCCCTATCAAGTTGCACGTGTATTCTGCTCACGAATTAAATATTGCGCAAATGTTGATTAGTACGAACTCTTTCTCTCCTCCACATATGCCGAAATATTGCGCTTGTATCATTTTTGAAATTTTCATGTATGAAGGTGAAGTATATATAAGGGTAAAGATTCTGAGCGATTTTTAATATTAACCATACAAACTAAATTTGTGTAATATTCGTTTTCAGGTGCTGTACAAACCTGATGCCTATGAGAAAGTGAAATATCTTCCATTATGGGGCGAAAATCCGTGTCGATTCAATGACTTTGTGAAAATATTTCATGACTTAAATTTCAAATAGAAAATAAATACAAAAAATTCTTTATTTAACTTGGGTTTGGAAAGATGTGTTTGAGTATTAAGAAACACATTATTACCAAGAAAGTATATTTAATGAACCAGCTACCATCAACCACTATGTGTACACGCATTTCGCTGTAACACAGCTCATCAGTACACCCATGTAAATCCTTTTTTTGATGTTTTGTTTCAAACATGTTGCTAATCAAAATTTAGCAGCAAAATGTACTATGCTGTATATGTTTCAACGAATTGTCAGATTTTAAAAGACGATTTACGACATTCTAGTAATTCGCGTGTTAGGATGGAATAGATGGATGGATGTGACGATGTTCTAAAAAAATTTCAATTTAATATTGACAGGAAGTAATAAAGAAAGACATGCAAAAAGATTTAAGTCGAACCTGAATTTTATACTTTTCACTTCGCAGTCAAACTTGAATAATTTACGCTACACTTCAAATGCGCTAGTCGCGCTAGTGCGGAAAGTGCGGAATAACGCATTTTGTGTTGATAAACTGTGTTTATGTTTTCTTCAACCTTTTCTTTCGGACAATTTTTCTTTTTATAATTATTATCGAGTTAAAAAAATATGGCTACCAGGTATAAAAGAACAATTTCTAAAAACGGGAGATACAACAAACAGCATTAATAACAGGGGGAGCTCCCTATTAGATATAGTGTATAAGGTCCTAGCTACTGCAATTAGGAGAAAATTGGATCCGAGGTCCGGAAAACTAATAGGACAATATCAAACAGAGTTCGGAAAAGTAAGGGGGACAAATGATTAGATATTCACTATACAGAAAATCTTATCATCCTCTGAATATAAAATACCAGCAGTGGTACTGTTTCTGGATTTTAAGAACGTCTGTGATTCTGTTCTCTGAACCAATTTAATGAAAGCATTGAAGGAATTCCACAAAACTAATGAATCTTGTAAAGATGACCCCAAAGAAAACTGCCAGCAGTGTACAAATCAGGGGAGAAAATTCAGAAAGTTTTGAAGTAGGAAGGTGACACCTAGCCAATGCTACTATTTAATCTTGCACTGGAGAATGTCATAAGAGGCAGTAGAGTTGGGCATATTTATAATAAAAGTCAACATGTTATCTGGTATGCGGATGACATGGTCATCATTTCAGGAAAAAGGAAGGATTTGAATGAAGTAATTAAAAACTCAACAGAAGCAGCGCCAAGCAAGCGAGAACTGTCGATTAACGAAAACAAAAGCAAACTACTGAAAATTGAAGCACAAACTACTTGAATATGTGGAAGAATTTAAATATCTGGGTGCCCTGCTGACCAAAAACTGCAATGAAGAAAAGAGATTAATATGAGAATTATGAAAGGCAACAAAAGTGTAGAAGTAATAAACCATCTGATCAAAACAACTGTCGAGGAAATCAAAGCTGAGACTCTACAAAACGTGGGTTAAAACGTGGGTGCTGAGTAAGAGACAAAAAAAGGAGAAAATAGTATGGAGAAAACCGGAGGGCAAAAAGAGAAGAGACATATCAGGAAATTGATAAAGAAGTAATTATAGAAGATCTGAAAGAATGTAAATAGTTAGAAAGGATAGGTTGAAAAGTTTAGAAAAGTATAACAAAGCTCTGGGCTTAAATGCCTTGTACAACGCTATATACATTACGCTACCTTCTCTATTAGTCGCAGTGCTCGACAGGTTGCATATGTACTCATTCAAGGAAGAAAGAATAGAAAAATTGTTATGATTTTTGTCGCTACGATGCTCTCCACTCGGTTACTAACTACGCGCTAGCCAGTACTACCGTCGTTTTCTTTCTATCTCCTACGTGGCGAGTTATACACATGCGAGACTTAGCCTGCTACCGAATGTAACGCCAATGACAAAGTGCACGCTACGTCGCTACTCTAGTTATAGTTAGTTATAGTTAAAGGATCAATGATAAACACTTTTATTGATCAAATCATTACAAAACATTGTAAAGTTCTATAGTAAATTGGAAAATGAAACACCAGAACGTGATATTGCAAGCATATACTTTTGAACAGTGCTGTATGCGTTCGTACAGTGTGATAATATGTATACATTTCCGCCGGTCGTAAAATAATTAGGTTGCGGTGTTTAATCAAATGAAAAAAAAATATTGCGTTAATTAATCAATTAAACTCCATACACTGTAAAACGTCACAAGTAACAAAGCCATTAAAAACATATAAATCAATTATCACAACAATGATTACTGATTTCGCTTGCCTACATTCACAGCCATCCATATATATATATATATATTAGGCATGTATTTCATTAGCACAGCGATTTATCTTGTGTTTGCAATTTCTTTTTATTATGGTTTGACTGAGGACGTCTGCAACTTCGTTATCAAAGTTTCAGAATGACAGAAATAAACAAATTTATCAGTAAATCTTTTTTGTGATTTGATGTCAATGTTAATATTGTTTAAAATAATGCATTTCACTTTCTAAGCACCGCCTATTTTGAAGTAAGAGACTTTTGGTAAAAATTATTATTTTAGAGTTTTCAAATTCTGAAAGTTCGTTGATGATATATTCCAGAAACGTACAATGTGATTAGTCCCATCTGTCAGCGATTAATTACGCCAAAACTCCGCCACTGCTTTTACGTATGATTTTCACTACAAAAAGTGACTCTGGCTTCATTTCATTTCAATTAATTTAAGGTTTTCTATTAACTCGTTTGTCTTGATAACAACTAAACCTTGATTCGATTTGAAATTTATTAAATAATTTTAAATGCTCGAAAAGTACTTTTTCGTGTTCGTAATACTATTTTTCACTATTTGCCCATTCATTTTAAGTAGGAATCACAGCAAAACGAACTGTTAACTGTTACATAAGCGCTTGCAACAAGTGAATCAATCGTATTGTGGTCTTTTTCATATTTTGTTAATAAGAAGCAATGTTTAAAATATCTTTTTTCTAGGTAATGCATCAAATTATATTAACGTATTCAATAGACGATTACAGAAACGAAAGAGGTTCTTAAGTATTGCCAAAATCTAAACATCGCTATCCAAACTAATCCCAAATCCAACAGTTAAAAAAATGTATTGCTTTCATTTTGCATTTTTCGTTTACTTATTGTTTCGCTTGTTTAAAATTAGTTTTCTGTTAAGCTAGACGTTAAAATTGGGTAAAAGGTAGTGAGAGAGAGCGGCTGAACATCGCAACGCCTTTAAGCCAGATATGCTCAATTAAGCTCCCCACTCTGCTGCACACACTGACCCGCAGTACTCAATTAGTTGCATATGCATTCAGGTGGACGATCGCCCACTCGGTTGTACAGGATCTGGCTGGCGCCTTCCTTACCATTACTGGCGTACTACTGGCTTAAAATTCGGCCATAAGATCGACAATGGAACTCCACAAATTTCCTAAGCGTATGTTCCGAATTTGTTAAATAAGTAACGCTAAAATTATGTACATTTTCAATTTCTTTTTAATGAAATTATGCATAGTGTGCCGTTATGAAAAATTGGCTACGTCAATAATTAAAAAATAATAATGAAATTTTTTAAATGCGTTGTCGAATAGCCTAAAAATATTTTAAAAACTTAATAAACTTAGTAAAACTAAGTTAAGTAAACAATCGGTTTTTCCGACATATATACCTAACAATTTATGTATATCTGTTGTGATAGCTGATCTAGATCTTTAACATGTCGTAAATAGTTCTACATTGAATATTTTTGTAACCGATTCAAAAATCTGTGATCTCGTTGTGGAATTTCCAGTGTCCTTACTTCTTGAGTTGAAGCCTTCGCTTTTTCCATGAGGTATAAGGCACTGATCCAATAATGTAACGAAGCAATTCAAAGAATTGCTAATTTATAATTCTATTTGATTACATCACTTTATCAGGTTGAAGTGATTTTAGATATTGTTTTAGAGTATTGTTTAATCGATGTGATAATAATCTTTGTGTTATAGTGAAGTACCTAAATAATGAAGAATATGTAGAAAAGGGAACTAGTTGCCAAATATGAACCTTATTTTAGTTCACCTAGTAAATACATGCGTAGCTTGTTTATTTACATTCAGAATTATTCTAAATGTTTAGGTATTTAGGTACGATGGAAAGATACATAAGCAGCATAAGAAAAGGACCACCTTTTTCGTATTTTCTACAGGAAGGCAAAAGAACCATGTATACAGTGGACCAAGTGATCGGGAAAAGATACAACGAATTCCTCGGAGAAATATACACCCCAAATATATTAGATGTCTGAACAAATAATTATGGCAGATATCGTAGTTTTCCCCAATTTGCTTTACTATCACAATTTCCACCTAAAGACGAATTAATTTGGCATAAAGTTTTCAGATGGCCATTTAAATTCAATTCTTTACCAAGGAAGAAAGACACTGTCAGAACTTATAAATATAAATATAGAATTTCCTGAAACTAATCAAGATATGAGTTTCCTCATGAACAATTATATAGAGGTCTATAATAGATACTTTGTCAGAGAAAAGTTGAAAGAAATAAGGCCATTGGTATCGTGTATTGTATACCGAAATATATGCAAGCCGCATGAAAGTACTGAAGTGTCAATTCGTACATAACGCCATAGAATTCTTGCAAGAAACATGTAGAATATACAGTAGGTATTCAATAAACAATACAGAAACAAATCATAAGTACAAAAATTCTTTTCATATGGATATCTCTAATACGAAGGGTTAAACAAAGTCTAGGTTAATATGAACATTCAAGGCAGTATTTTACATTATCTTTTCTTATTTGTTTCGATAAATGATCGACTAGAGGTACTTTTATTGGATTTAATGGTGGTGGCGACAATAGACATTCTAATATTTACATTCTGAGACCATATAGGTTCATTGATTTGAGGTCATGAATATGACTTGAAGAATATGCAGACCCTGTTTCTTATTCCAACGGAGATTTTTATGCTCGCAAGAATAATAACTATTCATTGAACCACTTTGATCGACACCTCCCGTAAACGTATTATACTGCAATACAAGTCCGGGCATTTTTATTTTATTTCCTGTTCTTCTGTTACGGTACAACACATTACTATTAAATTTTGAGGAAATATCGATAACACCACGACGACCCCGTTTGTTGCCCCCCTTCCTCGTTGCAGCGGTATAAGCGAGATAAGTAGGAGACATAGCGTCTATTAATAATTGTAGACGAAACTTGGATACACCGGTACACACCTGAAACCAAGGCATAGTCGAAACAGTGGATTGCGAAGAAAGAATCGGCTCCGAAAAAAGCGAAAACTTGGCCGGGAAAGTCATGTAGTTCTGTTAATGGACTATCTTAAAAAAGAAAAAAAATAATAAGCCGTTATTGCTAGGCTACGTATCATTACTTGACAAGCTAAAGGTAGAAAATGTGGAAAAATTGGGTTAATTTTTTTTAAGGCAATATTTCCAAGATCACCTTCACATTCTAGTGGTCACCATGTTAAAAATTCGCGACTTAGGGTTCGAATTCACCGATTCACTGTGTTCACCAGATCTGGTCCCAAGCAAGATTTTTCTGTTTCTTAGTTTCGAAGTTTCGCACAGAGGTCAAAGATTTTCATCGAGTGAGGAGACTGTCACATTCGTAAACACTTATTTTGCAGAAAAAAATGAACAATTGCATATATAGTTGTAGATGTTGAAGGAAATCGTAATTTACTAAAAGTCTTCAAGGTTAACAAAACCGAATTTTAACATTCTACTACGAACAAAAATATATGACATGCAGGGTGTTAAAAAAGTTTTAGGGTTGTAATATCAAAATTTCGAATATTTTCAAATGGTGACGCTACATTTTCTTTAGCCCAGCAAACTGTGCAACTGTGACGAAAAAATACAGCGACATTTATTACCAATCTCTAGACGCAGAGTCGATTTTTTTTAAGTGTGGTAACGGCCCAACAGCGTGTATAAGCTTTTTGAAGCTTTTCATAACATCAGGAACCTTTTAGTGTGTAAGTTGTGTGTGTAAAGTGTTCCATGGTCTTATTACTGTCACCCCCTCACCGTAATGGAGTGAAACGCAATAATTGTACCCCAACTACGAATGTTGACTCGGGAATGTACCGGACCCACTAAGAAAATTTGTTTACCCTAGAGGTACTCGAACACACAACGCTTAACTCTGCCCAGTCAAGCACAGGCCCTTACCACTGGGTCAACGAGCCGTTAAACAGTTTCGGTTTCACCGAAACATGAAGAATTTTTTAGAGCAATTGTCAAATGTTTTTGTTTGTTTTTCATCCATTTTTCTACTAACTAAATTATTCTACTAAACATGGCAAAAATAGATTTTAGTAATGATATAACATAATAAAGAGGTTATCGTATGATGTAATTACAAGCTTCGCAAAACTCCTAGATTCGAAATAAATTCCTCAAGATCCAAGAAAACGTATATATTGTATTGAACCTAACTGACCAATTGAGACATATGACAGTGTAAATCTTTCTAAATGTTTCATGGCAACTCTGTGAGTTGCTAATAATCATAGATTGTAATAAGAGGTCTTAACTCACAAAATTCTATATTTAATCTGCACAATGCTACGGTTTCGTGCGATACGGACATCCTCAGGCAAGAATTTAGTAAAACATTTAGAAATTTGGTCAGAATATGATATTATATATTGGTTGCAAATTTCTGGAGAGGGCTACACATAACACCTTCCCTGTTACGACAACTTTAACAAAAATTAAAAAAAAAAAAATTGTAAATTATTGTTTTACTTAACTTGTTTTGTGACCATTGGAAAAATTTGCAGTCAAAATTTAATTTCATATTCTGAGCAAATTTTTTAGTGTTTTACCTGAGGATCTGTTTATTGTACGAAACCCGTAGCATTGTGCAGATTAAGTATAGAAGTTTGTGAGTTAAGACTTGTTTTATTTCAACCCATGATAAATCTTTCTTGTTGATGATTGACTTCTAAAAAAGTCAAATTTAAGTTTTAGAAAAGCTAGTCCCAATGTTCTGTGAGGTTTGTTGTGGAAATCTTAGCAGTATTTCGTTTCGTCGAAAAAAGATTTCAAAGATTCTCTCTATTTTCTAACTTTTCAACCTGCGTTGCTGGATGTCTTATTGGTGAAGTTAAGATGCAATGCATTAGTAGTTAAATTAGATGTTTATAATTTCCTGCTTCAATTTCTTCATGCAATCACTATTTTATATTCTCTCAGTTTATTGATTACATGATATATTGATCGTTTCTTAAACTTCGTAGCTGACCATTTTTAATCTCCTGTAACGTATTTTTTTTAATTGTTGCTATAATGAAGGTAGCTAAGGTAATGTTGTGCACTTTCATTTCATTAAAATTCTTTATTAGAAAAAAAAAACATTGATTATAATTACGCGTTTTTTATGTAGAATTTATATTTATTATCTACAAATTTGCATAGATTGAGATACCAAAATGTTTTTTTTTCGCTTGTAAATAGATGCATAATTTTAAACAACGTTACAAAAAAATGAATTTGAAAACATCGAAGACGTGTTGATGCTAAAAGCTCACAGACGGTAAAGTAAACAGTGCAATAAATTCAGATAAAATATGGCAAATATATATATATATATATACAAATCAACGATTAGTAGATTTTACCTTAAATTTAATCAAATATTTCCTTGAATCTTAACGATTAAAATTGCTTAATAACAATAATGTAATTCTTTTCTTCTTATTTTATTTCGAGAGTGTCCATTAAGTATGTTTGCTTCAGAATTTTCATGCAGGTGCAGGTATAATCGTTTTTCTCGACTGGGTATTCACAACAGTTCGAAATTGGAATGCTTTCTCTCTCCATAGTGCACCTGTAATATTACAAAAAAGCTTTCAACATGGTATAATATGAGCCAATTTCAAGTTCATTAGAAATTAATTCAGGTATTTTAAGTAGGTATACTAATTAGTAATGTTTTATTATAAACAAAAAAAAAAGAACAAAAAAGGACTGTATGATATTGAGTAACAAACGTAAAATTAGCGAAAATTGCAAGTTACTATGCTGAAAGCATCGCTCCACCATTTAATAAATCTAACTACTTTTACTTTTGGCAAGATAAATCAGTGTAAATTGGTTAATCTAAAAAGGATAAATCCGTATCGAGCTTAAGTGAAAAATCTAAACTAAATTAATATTTCAACCAAGAGAAAATATTGTGAGCGCAATATGAGTTCTATGTAAGTAGAAATAACAAAAAAGAATTACAGCTACAACACTAAGAGGATCATTATAATAATCGGTAAGTTTTACTAGTTTTAAGCTAGACAAAATAAATCTGGGTAACAAGACTAATCTAAAAAGTATGTATCCGTAACAAACCCACGACGAAAAGACTAAACTAAATCAATATCTCAATCAAGACAAGGTACACTATATAACTTCTAAATTAGTAAATTTAACGGAAAAAAATTGCAGCGTACAACACTGCAATAATTTTGAGTAGTTTTAATTTCAGCAGCAAGTAGATCTGAGTAATAAAGTTAATCTTAAAAAGATAAATCTGGGTAATAACAATAATCCAAAAAGTATATATCCTTATCAAACCCAGAAATATCGTAAGTTCTCTGTGAGAAGTAAGAGGAACAGGGAAAGAAAAAAGAAAAAATGTATATAACTTATCGGAGGAGCATCACTCTAACATTCAACGATTTGAAATAGTTTAACCTTGGCAGAGTAAATCTGAGGAACAAAGTTAATCCAAAAAGGATCAATTAATATGAAATCATGCGAGGAAACCAAAACTAAATTAATATTTCAATTGAAATTATTATTGTTTATTGGTCTTATTTATAAGTTAACATTTACACCATTCTATTTATTATGGTGTCCATCTTTTCACGATATCTACGTTTATTGCCGAACTTACAGCTAACAAATAAAGAAAAAATAAATCAACATTTCCACCCAAAGATCTAATTGAATTTGAAAGAAGGCTTTACCTGGCAACACATTGTTTATAAATGTTTGCCAAACAGAATACGAATATAGAGTATATAATATATATAATATAATATATAATATATAATATATAATATATAATATATAATATATAATATATAATATATAATATAATATATATATATATACATATATATATATATATATATATACCATATATCGAGATATCCTTGACACTCAAAAATCTCCACCAAATTAGCGTAATGAATGGTGTTAATAAGACTTGGCGAAATGATAAATTCGCCAAAGCAAAACGTGGGGTCTGTATGATTAAAATAATATGGCGACGGCATTCCAGTATTAATAACTTTATTGAGCTCATAAAAATTACCTAAAAAATGACAAAAAAATAACCAATTACGGCAGCCCTGGTATTGCAGGTAAGTATAAAGCCTTCGACATGAACTTTATGGCAAGCTTATAAATAAATGCGTTCTGTGCCATTAATCAAACGCGTTTCGACTTAACAACATGTTACAACTAAGTCTTGGTGTTTAGTTCATCTTGTAAGTACATTTCCTAATCTTTCTAAAATCTTTTTTTACTTATTTGTATTGCAGATATTTAGACATGGCGAAAAAACACCGGATAGGTTTGTAATGCTTCCAACAGATCCACATAAAAACGATTCATTTTACCCTTACGGGCCAAGTAGACTAACTAATGTACTTATAAAGAGAATTAGTTTATTTGAAAAATAAACATGAGAATAATAATTTCATTGTAGAAGGGAAAAAGTACTATGTACAGTTTAGGGGAAGCTATAAGGGAAAGATATGATAAATTCATTGGAGACATTTATACGCCAGATATATTGGATGCTTGGTCGAGCAGCTATGAAAGATGCCAGTCTTCTTTACAGGTCTTTTTAGCGGCATTGTTTCCACCTAAGGGTGCTTTAATTTGGAGAGAAAGTCTTATGTGGCAACCTATCACTTACAAATCTTTACTGAAGGACGAAGATAATGTATTAAATGATCGAAAATTTTACGTGCTATATTGATTTTTTCCCCTAATTCAGCTCTTTGTGTCTATCCTAATGAGTGATTACGAAAAATTATACAACGAATATTATTTGGAGGGAAATGGCGAGGCATTAATTAAGGAAATAAGACCATTACTTTCTTACGCACAAAAGCACTATAATGTTACAATGAAAACGTTCCGAGATTTATTTATGTTGTATGCAGTTTTGAGCGGAAAAGTAAGTTTATAACTCTAGTAGAAGATGCAATCCAAAACATTTTCCGTTTACAGCACGGATATGGGTTGGAATTACCAGAATGGTCTAAGAAGATATACCCGCAACCACTTTCCGATGTAGTGTTAAAGGAGTACTTTATACAAATGGGAACTAAAGAATTGTCCAGAAGAGTAATTGGTATACACACAGCGCTTAATGATTCTATTTAGTTTAATAACTGTATTGTTACAGGCAGATTAATTAAAAAGATCTTGGAAGACACGGAGAATCATATCAAAAATAAATCGACTTATAAGCTTCACTTATATTCAGGACACGATTTCACTGTAACACATATTATGAAGTTCCTAGAAATAACGAGCAAGACCCTTCCAGACTGGGGAGCTTGTTTGGCGCTTGAACTTCATAAAGAAACCAAAACATATTTTCTAGAGGTAAGCAATGGCAAGTAATATAGAAGAATACACCCTTATTTCCCACATAACACATTTAGCTTGATTTTTGTATCGAAAATTCAGGTAATTGCAGAAAATAGTGCGCTTATTAAGCAATAATTCTTACTAGAATATTGGAGTATTAGTATTTACTTTAAATATTACGATAATTTACAAAATGTTGCTATAGTTCTTCATTCTTAAGTAAAAGAATACGCGTGAATATATTTAATCAATTTTCTTATTTACTATTATACCGATTCAAACAATTGTAGGGAAGCATTATTATATCTTTACTGTATTTCTGCATAAGATTTTATAAAAATGTGCGAAGTAGAATGAAAAAATTCGAGAATAGAATTGCAATGTGCCTTTACCGTCGTATACTGAACGAATCATTACCTACAAAACTTAGGACTTATTTTTCTATCTTCAGATGAATAATTGGAAATGAGTGAATTTATAAGTACAGACGATTTCATTTCTTTGGCCAGGCATTTAGTGCATCGTCATTACTGTAGCATTCTTCAATGCATTAACTAAATGTTTCCTGCCTTATGATTGGACTCAGATTCAGATAGTACCTTTTACTCAAGAAAGATCTGTTTAGATGTCAAAAATTTTCTTATGTAATGGCTCTGATAGCGCAACGCCTAGCTCGCTAGTTATCGGTATCGGGCTTCTGAGTTCGAATCTGGGTCTCTCAACTCTCTCGGAGCTTTTCTCACTCCTGACAACTTTTGTTAAAACATGTACATATTTTATTGCAATAATTTAAACGTGTTGTAATTCTTATATAAATTGTTGCTATTTGAAAAATATATGGGTTTGTTGTCCAAAATTTTTCTCTGTATGGCCGGGTGATACCGCTGCAATTGGCGAAAGCTGCTGGAAGTACGGAGACATGTTAATTCCTCTACTGGTACTTTCATTCATTATTATCTATAATAGCAAGCCTACGTGTTGTTGTCGATCAGCTATTAGTAATTATTAATATAAAAGCTCTGTATAAGCTCTAGATGCTAACAGAATTTTACCAAGTACTTCCACAAATTGCTAAATTTTTCTTGATAATATCCTGTGGTTTAATTGCGTGAATAATAAGCTGTAAATATTATTACAGTAATTGCTACGACTTAGGTGAGGTGTTTATTAGACTAATGTCGTAGCTGTTAAAATTCGTTATATGTTTTGTTGAAGCGTGCATCACCTTTATTTTCCACAATATCGTTTCATTGATTGCTACAAAACAGATCCTATAACTTTTAAGAATTCTTCGTACAGCAGCGACGCAACATGTAGCAGCTCAGAAGAAGCTCCATTCAACTGAGAGGGAAACGTTGCATTCTCATACAGTTACGATGCGGTTTCAACCCGGAAACCCAAATTCTTTAAAAGAAAGCAACGATCGCCGCAATCTACAGCAACATACAGATCCTATAACTATTCGTAGATACGTTTCCTACAATTGTAAATGTAATTGCAATTTTTTGCCGTGTACATTTGGTAATGCTGAAACACTTCTTATATTTTTTAATGATTTAAATTCTGGATGTAGTCTAATCCATAATTGTAATGTTGCAGGTACATTATAAAAAGGATAAACATTCCGAATTTGAACTACTGCCACTTTCAACTGACAAAAAACGAATTTATTTAAATGAGTTTAAAGGCATGGTGAAGAATCTGTACACAGATGACGTGGGCAATCCAAACTCTAGCGTTTCGTCAATATCACATGGTAGAACACAAGTGGGGTACTTACTATTACTAATAATATTCTCGCACATAAAATCAATCAGTACTAACAGTTAAATTTAATTTATGCATGCTGTTACAGTCTATTTTACATACTTTCTAAAATACTTGACGAGATGTGCATACATATGTTTTGTGATTTTATTTTGTTCCATTTCCTTAGTTAAAAGCTAGTAGTGAGCGGTAGGTTATTTACGTCATTGCTAGATTAAATTATGTGAAATATAAAAAAAAATTATATGTTGTGCACTATTACGACAAATTGAATTAGTTAGGACATTATTTTTGGTTATTTTAACGCTTGGACTGACACCAATTAAATGTAATGTTGGTAAACGTGTCTCTACCTGTAGCAGTTCTAGTTTATAAGATTAACGTAGGGACTGAAATTCCATGTATCTTAGGAACTTCTTAGTTGTAAATAAGCAATAAAATAAGCATCTTCTTGGCCAAATGTTCCACTATTTAATGATTAAAAAATAATATTTGATCAACTCTACCGAAGATTTTAGTATAATCAAGCATTCATAGCAATGCTAAATTTCATTTACCTGTTTGCCCTACTACCCCCGAACACATGAAGTAATGCTGTTGTACAAGTAAAATGCTTTCTAAATCCAGATTATGTAGGAGTAGTTATTGTTTAAGATGCTTTTCCATAACTCTCTCAGTTGGACTTTCAGTTGTTGTATAACTCGGTTGTCTGCCATTACATTCTTGCATTTCAAAGGGCAAATTAAAGCTGAGATGTCCACCAAATGGTGCGTGCTAGACAATCGTCGAATTAAGGTTAGAGTAAATAGGAAGGTACTGCAAAGACAAAATTTCATTCAAAGCAAAATTAGTTATGTAAAAGGAATTATAAGGACGATGTAAGTATGTTATATAATATTTTTAGGGACCTATGTGTTTAATATTTATCTTTATGAATATTTTTCCCATCCTTTGGCAAATTGTGAATAAAAAATTAATAAAGTAATTATTAATTTCGGAATTTGTAATTCTCGGGGGGCAATTCGAGTGATGAACTGATAGTCAGAATTGCAGAAGTTAATTGGCGTTATAAATAATTAATTTAATAAAATTATTATAACTACAAAGAACTCTATCTAATAATTAAGCTTATTACCTAATTGCTTTTATTAATTCATAGAAATTTCCATCGGATTATTAATTTATACCTTGCTTTGAATCCTTTGTTGGTACTAATTGTAAATTTAGATTATTTTAAACATTAAAGGCTTTGCTTTTATAATCATTACGTATTCGAGAAACGCCGTTTGATTCGTCACGGACAATTTAAACCGTAATCAATTCTGTTTCACGGCAATAAACTTCAGTTATTTGTTGTTGGTATAACATTGTATGTAAGCAATGAATATAATGCACTATGCATGTAAACATTTTTATTACTCACCGACTTAATATAAATTAATTATAAGATTTTTAGAATAAACGGAATGAACTACTAACACTAAAATAAATTGAATTCAACAATATAGATCATTAAAATTATTGAAAATGTTTATCCTTAATTAAATTGCATACATTAAATGTTTTTAAACCATAATTTGAAATACTTTGGAACCTACCTATTTGAACATACTGGGTGCGGCAACTTATCTATTCATTTAACGATAAAATGGAAAAAATGTTGCATAGAATCAAGTGATCTATGATGGAAAATGATTTTGAAGTATACCGCGTGTTTAGTTTCTCCGGTACGTTTGCTATTTTAAATAGAATGCCTTCTATATTATCACACAGCAAAGTTGTATGGCACACCATATACTTAGGTTTTTAATATATTCGTTTTTCAAGGAAAAAATCACATTTGTTGTGGTTTCCTAAAAATGTAACTTCTCGATTATTTGTCCTTATTTTGCAAGAATTTTTTTCTGTCAGTGTGACAATAGTTCAAGTTCGCTGATCAATATCAAACATAACGTGTTCCGGGTTTGAACCGTGTCATGTCATTTTTGTTAAAATAAAAAGTCGACGTTTCGCCCATAATCGTATGGAGCTTCTTCAGGAGAAAGAAAGTTGGTAGGCAACAGTTAGCACGGTAACGCGTAAACCACGCGAGAGGCGAAACTAACTGAGTGGGAAGCAGTTGATTATGGTAACTCGGCATGTGAACCATACCAGAGGCGAAAATCAACTGCGTTGATGCGGTTGATGCAGTTGTATGCGGCTGTAGTAGTTCACAGGTAACAACTCTTGGTACGGATTAAATATCAAAAGAACAAACGGATAACTATAAAAATTAAAACGCCAGAATTCAAAGAACGGCAAACGAAATCATATACCTAGCGACACAGCAATTAGGAAATTAACTGCAAAGCGAACTGGTTCAGTTCCTGATATCAAGAGACCATTACGAGAACGTCATATTCGTTCATCCGGAAGTATCACTATGTATGAAGGTGTGACCGAAAGTTCAAAGACTTCAAATCGTCAACCGACAAAGCCACCGTGTGTTTGTCGATTGGATTTTAGAGCAGACGGCACTTGATAACGAATTTTGCAAACGAATCATATCAGCGACGAAACCTATTTTCACAACGGTAGTTACGTTAATAAACAACACTTTTAGGCACGCAGAAATCCTCGATAGAATGTGGAGACACCATGATGTTCTTGTCGTGTTTCTCAAGATCAAGTAAAACGAAATAGCAATGCCACCTTCATGACGAGTTTTAGAGGCCGATGTTAAGCAAAAGGTTATAGTTGATATATAAGTGCTTGAACTTAATTGAAATGTAAATGCAAATGGAAATAACGAAACGTACGGTATAACCCCGGGTTACCCCATATAATGCGGCCAATTTAAAACGTTTAGTTAGTTATGAAATAGCATTGCAGAATGTCACAAGTATGCGTTTACATTACTTTGTTCTACAGTTTAATGTTTCATGTAACACAATCGAAACTGCTTCAGGTTCATATTGTAAGTACGCTTATCATACGATTCTATAATCCTTTACTAATCCTTTGGTGTATTTTAGATATTCAGGCATGGTGAAAAAACACCAGATAGCTTTGTAATGTTTCCAACTGACCCTTATAAAAATTATTCTTTTTATCCATTCGGGCCAAGTAGTTTAACTAATGTATGAAATTAAACATACGTGCCTACGTATACACGTGGAAACAGAAACATTAAAGTTATTTATTGTAGGAAGGGAAGAAGAGCATGTATGATTTAGGCAAAATAATTAGAAGAAGATATAACGATTTGCTTGGTGAGATTTATACACCAGATATGTTAGACGCTTGGGCAAGCAGCTTCGATAGGTGCCAGATGTCACTCCAAGTTGTCCTAACATCATTATTTCCACCTAAGGGTATACTAGTTTGGGAGGAAGGTCTCGATTGGCAACCAATTGCTTATAAATCCTTACAAAAGAAAGACGATAACGTTAGAATAAAGTAATCAAATAGCGTGATAACAACTGAAATATATCTTTTTAGATGTTTATGGCTTTTATATTGGACGATTTCACACGGATGTATTACGAATATTGTACCAAAGGAGCAGGTAAAGCTGTAACCGAGAGAATAAAACCAATACTGTCCTACGTCCAAGAACATGGCAAAACGAAGATGACTTGCCTTCGTGATCTGTTTATTACACATATAGTTTGGAGTGGAGAAGTGAGTAGTAATTAATTTTATAAATTTATACAGTATGTTTGCCTATTTTGCCAATAGGTAGGATATGGATTAGAATTACCTGAATGGACCAAGAAAGTATACCCACAACCGCTTAACAGTTTAGTTCTTGAAGATTATCATTTGCAAATGGCTACCAAAGAAATGACAAGACAATTAGTCGGTGAGTTAATATCTAAAAAATACATTTCTATATATTAGTTTACCCTATTGTGCATTACGTATACAGGAAGGTTAATCACGAAAATTTTGGAAGACAGCGAAACTCGCGTCAAGAGAAAGTCAAATTATAAGCTCACGTTATATTCAGGACACGATATGACGATAGGATATCTACTGACATTCTTAAAAATAATGTACACAAGTCATGCTGGTTGGGCAGCTTGCTTAGCGATCGAAGTACATGAGGAAAATAAAAGCCATTTCATAGAGGTACATTTTATACTTTCAAATTATCTAGCTTTATTTTATTGCCAATTAAGTACTTAATTATTTGCACAAAACAACGAAAAAATATTTTAATTAATACTACCGAAGGAAGCTTTTTTGCCTAGAGGAAGGATTTTTAATTTTTTATCCTAATTAATTAGATTTAATCACAGTGTTACAGAATTAATTAAAATTGATTTTTTTTATTTAATTTTAGTATTATAATGAGAAGCATACAGAGTAATTATCGTTACACAAGTAAGAAAGATTTTTTTAGTGTCGGAGGAAATGATTCCTTTTTGTAGGAGCAACCAAATATTTCTAATATTCTACTCCTTTCAAATTATTTATTTGAATTAAAAAAATTATTTGTTTAACTGATGAATATGTATTACTTTTTCTTGTACTATATTAACTGAAAGAAATATATATTTGCTTCCGGTAATTCGAAAGGAGTTGATAAAGGAGATATGGATAATCATTATAACTTTATTGTACACTCAGTAATTGCAACTGAGTGTACTTCTTTTTTTATATATTTACATTCCAATCGTCAATTAAATGAATTACAAAAATATCATTTATTAAAAATCGTAACGCATTTTTTCATGTTGTTGCCCTTTTTTGTTTTTACAAAGTTTTTAATATCGGTTAAAGTCTGTTAGGAATATTCAAAAATTCGCTTTACAAACATTTATACTTTTATTTATTGCAAAGAAGATACGTTTGCTTTAATACCAATGCTCTCACGGAACTCCACAATAGTGGATTTCCAAACTTGATGACATCTTTTGTTTTGCTTAAATACTTGTAAATCTATTTTATTTTTTTGGAAAACAAAATAATCGCCATATGTATCAGCACCATCAGTTATGGACAGAGGCGTCAGGTTATGGGATACACCTCGCGCCTCTAGACATCGATCGCTGTAATCATTAGCGAACCGTTCTAGAATCTTATTAAATTCTTATTAAAACCGCATATTTTGGATCGAAACTGTTTAACCACCGAGAGGATGGCATATCAAATCTACCGGACGCCGTTAAATGAAAATCGTTAATACTTTCTTAACCTTACAGGTGCACTACAAAGACGATAAACATGCAAAATTTGAACTATTACGATTTCCGAGTGGCCAGCGACGATTATATCTACACGAATTACGAGATATGGTGGATGAATTATATACGGATGTGGAAGAAGTGGAAAGATCTAAGTCGGTCGCATTAACCGGGCAAAGACTGGCGTACCTGCAAATGCTAATTACGTGGATGGGCTGTATTTATGCAACAATATCTTATACTAAATTATAGATTTTTATAATTAATATATGGTAAATTTATATTCATTTGGAATAAAATTCTTAAATTAAACCAAATTAGAGTGATTAAGTGTATAATTACAAAGGAAAAAAAACCACTCAAATATTAAACATGTTAAAATATACTCGTTTTATTAACATAAATAATGCAGGTAATTATATACTTACTTTAATAAAATTCGAACATACTATGATGAAGTAATTACTGCCTTTTATTTTTGTTTCTTGAAAACGACCAATTCCAATCGCATTTATTAAAACATCCTTCTATGCTTATAAATATGGAAGCAGTTTCTAATTATTTTATTTGTAATAATAGAGATCTAGAAAGATAAGCGTAATTCTTGCAATTTATCTGATTATTTCAGGTTTTAGGTTATAAATGATGACATTACAGAATATGATGAACTAATTAGCGTATAGCTTGCATTAAACTAGCATCATTACAAACTTGCTACTTTTATTTTGCTACAAAATAAGCGATAAGTCTACATTGCATGGGTAGCAATTAACGCAATTCCGAAGGAATCCTATGAATTGCTTTTCTAAGATTCCACGATGTCAATCATCGATCGGATTGAAACCTGAATATTGTAAAACGTCGCTTGCCATTTCGGCAGAACCTCAAATTCAATTATTATGAATAAAAAAAATGTAATGTTACAACTAACGTCCTAGACGTTATCTGTCATCAGCGCCACCCATACATTTTATCTAGTGACTTTAGTCCACCTATTGAAAATAAACCTCTAGTAAGAGAAAGTTCGATTTCTAAAGAAGAATTCCTTTTTCTGGCTTATTATGTTTGGAGCGTGGGTTTTTTTGTCACAAATAATCTAAAAACAAACTAATGTGTTCTTATTTTATTTTCGTTTGTTTTCAATTTATAGCGTAGGTAATTAAAAATTGGAGTTTTCTTGTAAATGGTTAAAATTTTCGCTTGTTTTCGAGTTAATACGTCTTAAATAAATAAAAGTATTGTTGCATTAGCTATTCATGTAAAATAATAAGTTAGGTAGGTTCTATAATACTACAATATTATTATACACAGCATAGAGATTAACTGTAATTTCAGCCAGGCATAATGACTCCAATATGTCCACTCGTTCAAAGTTAACTTTCTTCTAATGTCTGTGAGCTCGTTTTCGGAAGCTGTGATTCTTTTTCTCTCCTCTTGTTCAAGGCGTGTGGAAGTTGGGAAGATATCATAAGTCTAACCAACGACGGTTGTGGTGGAACGGTCATTATTTTCACCTAAGGATATTCTAGTTTGGAAGAAAGGCCTCAATTGGCAACCAATTGCTTACAAATCCTTCCACGTAATATTGATTCAGATGTTTGTGATTTTTATATTGGATAATTTCAAACGGATGTATTACGAATATTATACCACGGGAGCACGTAAAGCTATCCAAGAACAAGGTAAAATGAGGATGATTAGCTTTAGAGATCGAAGTACACTAGGAAAACACAAGCGATTTAGTAGAGGTACGTTTATATTTACAAATTATGTGACTTGATTTCACTACCAATTAAGTAATTAATTATTGTTGATTACTTTCAAAAAGCAACTTTGAAAGAATTATTTTAATTAATTTAATTACGGAAGCAACCTTTTTTGACTGGTTGTTTGGAGATGTTTTTTTTTTCCTAATTAACAAGACGATTTAGCCTATATTATCACAGTGCTACAAATTGAACAAATTACGCATTAGTATAGTAATAAGAAGCGCACAAAATAATTATCGCTCTATAGATAAAAAAGATTTGCTCGTTAAAGGAATATACTTTCGAATAGTTTATTTGAATTAAAAAGCTTTTTGTTTAATTGAAGAATATTTGATCTTACATTATTGGCAGAAAAAGAAGTCGCCTGTATTATGAGATGCTCTTCCCTGTTGATAATTTTGCTAAAATTAGTGGCACCAGTTCCACCCTTTCATGTGGGAAATGTTTTGCAATCAGTAAACGAAACGTGTTAAACAAAGAGGGAAAATTTGTGACAAACAACATACACGAACAGGATCATGCAGTACATCTGTATCCCCCATTAAACCCCCGTTAAATCCCCATACTAAACCTTGGTATTATACGAGTAGTAATGTATAGAAACATTATAGACAAGTTTATTAGATTTGGTCTCTTTAAAGATTCCATTACACCTATAATTAGTCTTCCGTTTTCAAACGATGGACAGGTAGAAAATTCAATTATAGAGATGCTGGCATAGATGAAAATTAGTTCGTGGTGTTCTTTTAGTGTTTGAATTGTTAGCCATTCCTATAAGATGCGGGAAGTGATGTATGTGTCGTTGTTTATATCACCATAGTTCCTTTCACCGAAGCTCAATGACTACAGTTCTTAATTTTTACTGATTTTCAATTTGTTTTTCATTTCGGATGTTCTGAGGTGAACGAAACACAAAAAAAAACTAAAGAATATCGCTTTTTTTTGTTAAGTGAAAGGGATTTGAGTTAGCCATAGAGAAAATACGGATAATCATTACAATTTTATTATATACTCAGTTATTAGCGATTATTATATGTCTTTTTTTATATATTTATATTCCGATCATTGGACTGAATTAATAAATATAATAACTATTAGTAAAATTACTACGATTGCTCATCTTTTCGCGTTGTACCTTGCATTCTGTAATTCTTAAGAGTAGGTTTTAGGTAGATCTTAGTAAAACGAAACAAATGTGGATCGAAAATATCATTTATTAATAGTCATAATACATTTTCACATCGTTTCATTAAAAAAAATGGTTAATTTACTTCTACAACACGTGAAGTACTACCGAATACCTTCTATTTGCCTTTTTTGTTTCAATGTTTTAAACATGACATGTTGCTTTTGTTTAAACAAAAACCAGAGGCGAAAATCAATTGCGAACAGTTACCAGCAGTTAGCACTTGATTCTCACCTCTGGTATGGTTCACATGCTGAGCTACCGCCATCATCTACTTCCCGTTCAGTTAGTTTCGCCTCTGGCATGGTTTACACATTGAGTTACCATCCTAACTGTTGTCTACCACTTTTCCCTCTCCTGAAGAAGCCCCATATGATTGTGAGCGAAACTTCCAGTTTTCGTTTAAACAAAAAACGACATGACACAGTCCGAACCCGGGGCACGTTTAGTTTTAATTCAAACATCAGCTTTTACTTATTGCAAAAAGATACGTGTACTTTAATAGCAATGCCCTCATAACAGTCCGCAGCTGTGGGTTTCCAAGCGACCTTAAAATTAAAATCAAATGAGAAGGATTCACCTCTTCAATATTTGATATATTTGTATTTGTTGTATTCACTTGTAAATCTCATACGCAGTCCTATTTTATAGATTAGTTCCTTGGTGACACCTTTTGTTTGTTGAACACCTCTAAATCTATTTTATGTTTTGGAAAACAAAATAGTTTTAAGTATTAGCCCCATATGTATGTACATTAAATACCCCATTAGTACATTGTTGTTGTTATTGGGCGAATCGTAAGGTGACGCAATACATTTCGCATTTGTGGGCATCGATTACTGTAATTGTTAGCCAACCCCGCTAGAATTGCCGTCTGGAGAGAGTTAGATCGCTTCTAGACCTTATCCTATAACGTTGTGGAGGCTCCTGGATTGATTTCGGAGTTTTCGGAGTTATTCCTTCCACCAGCGTCAAAAAGTTTTATAACTGGACCGGGTATATTTCACAAAGTTTTTCTGGTTGACCAAAGGATGAGAATATACTCACACATCTTCGGCGTTATTAATCCTTCAAGCTGTAATGAATCCTGCTGACGAACAAGTTCGTCAAATAAGTTATTTGAGGTTTCGATAGAAAGATTTATAAAATATAAAAGTCACAGTTACATGGATTAGTGAATACAAAAGCTAATACTGTCTAGATCCTCTTATATTTATAGGTATTAAGAATGCTTATTTCTATTAGTTATCTTTTCGCAAGGCGCTTCCATTGCAAGACGTATATCGTTTGCGTAAATAAATGCAAAGTGGCACAAATTACTACTCAACGGATATAACTTATACATCTTGTTGCACATAGGGATGAGGAGTGGGAGTCATCCCTATTAAGCCCTAATTGTATTAAGTTTAATATATTTTTATAGCCTCTTAAAAATGCTAAACGCCTATATATATCTATATATTTTTACTGAAATCTAACAGGAACTAATTAACGAAAAACTGAGAAAACTCTAAAACTAATTTTCAAATATCTCAACACCATTTTTCCACAGAAACGAAAACAGGTATTTTACATAGTCCTACAGAGTCTACAAACTACCTATGCCAAGGAAAACTCGAAAGAAGTACCAAGGATAATTACTTCGTCCTAATAGCATACATATAATTACTTACTTTAATGGGTATTATATTTAATGGCTCAATTGTTTTGCGCTTATTATCTGAAGGTGAGCACAGACCGTTGATTTTTGTAGACTAATTAAAAATTAACTTAATTAGTTCAGCATTAGTCACAATAATTTACATATAAGTTAAGTATATATATAATGCGGAATGTGCCAATATGTTAATTCGTTGAAATCTCGCTTTACAAAATGTTAAGACTAAGTATAGGTGCTATCTTGTTATTGTGTTTTGTTCTTGATAAAGTACAGTCAAAATTGTTGTTGGTCCATATTGTAAGCGTCTTTTTCACGTCCAGGGTTGCTTTAATTTTGATAAACTTTTAGATATTTCGACACGGAGAGAAGGCTCCGGATAATTTTAGAACTTTTCCAGGTGAATCATTAAGGAGCGAGTCTTTTTACCCTTACTGAGCAGGTGCATTAACTAATGTATAAAAGTAACCAATTTCAAAAGCTGAAACATTTCGACAACTTTTTGTTATGCAGGAAGGAAAGAGGACGATGTATAATTTAGGTAAGGTAATCAGGAAACGATACGACGAATTCCTTGGTGATATCTACACCCCCGATGTATTAGACGCATGGACCAGCGCTTTCGAGAGATGCCATGCCTCACTCCAAACCGTTTTAGCTTCGTTATTCCCACCTAAAGATATTCTGGTGTGGGAGGAAGGCTTTAACTGGCAACCTATAGCCTACAAATCTCTACCAAAGGAAGAGGACAATGTATGTATTAAGAGCTATATTCCTAAGTAATTTACATATACATCTTTTAGATGTTTTTAGGTTTCTTTACGAAGGAATACGCCAAGCTGTATAAGGAATATGCATTATACAGTCGGGATAAAGTAATAACTAAATCAGTACAACAGTTGCTTGCCTACACCCAAGAACACAGTAATATTACGATGAGAACTCTTCTTGATTTGGCTTATATACAAAACGATTTGAGTGGGAGAGTAAGCAGCAAATCCCCAAATTAGTTAATACCAATACAAAGTTTTATTCTGACAGGAAGGGTATGGGTTGGAGTTGCCTGAATGGACAAAAAAAATATACCCGCAACCATTAAACAATCTGGTTCTTACGGACATAACTCTGCGGATGGGCACTAAGGAAATGAGAAGAAAAATTCTAGGTAAGTAGACTCATAGACATATCAAACATATTGCTTTCCTATTTCTTTGCAGGAAGATTAGTGAAGAAGGTGCTGGAAGATAGTGAAAATCCCATTGGAAATAAATACAGTTATAAATTACATTTATATTCAGGTCATGATATTACTATAGCCTACGTTTTGACGTTTTTGGGGATAATGTATAGAAGGCATGCTGGATGGGGAGCATGTTTAGCGCTCGAACTTCACGAGGAGAATGGCAGCCATGTTATAGAGGTAAATTATATCCTTCAAAAAGGTTTTCTTTATGGTTTTCTTTAAAAATTCTTTCTATTTTATCTTTCTGTTAACTGTTGCTTTTAACGTATGCTCTTGTTTAACCCGGCAATGATGACATAATAGAAACATATATAAATACAAGAGTACTGCGTAGACAACTCGACGTTTTTATAACAGAAAAATTGTAATTCATAGGGGGACGTATACACATTTTTGCAATATACACAGAAAAAAATAATTGGATAAATAGTGTTCGCTTTGTTAAAGCAATAAAAATAATTATTATATTAACTAGTAAATTTATTACAAAAATGAACTACGTTTGTGAAATTGAAAACTGTTTATCAATATAATAAATACCCATTACTTATCTTATGAGAAGCGAAACAAACTTTAGGGGTTCTTCATTAGACATTAATAAATGTTTTTTTTTACATCAATAAATCCGTTTATTGTATATAGTGTATATGCGAAAGTATGTGTTCATGCATGTAATAAACATAAATATTTTGATAAAAAGGTTGTTACATGAACGTACTTTTTTATTGTATTTACGTACCTTTTTTATTCAGTATACCGATACGCATTTAGTAGTACATATTCTGCATCGAAAGAAATAGTTGGTTGAGCTTATTAAAAATTCATTGACTCAATCAACTTGGTTTGTTAAAGCTTTTGAATTGTTTATCCTGACTTCGCAAAGGCATTTGATAGCTTAGATATTGCCGTTTTACTAACTAAGCTCAATGAAGCAGGAGCCTGCGATGCATTGCTAAATTTATTAAAATCGTATCTGGGGAATCGGCGATTTTATGTCTCTTATAAAGGCTGCCGATGACGTAAAGTTGTTCTCATCAGTATCTTGTATGAATGACGCCGTTGCTCTCCAAAATAATATAAATAGCGTGCATGAATGGAGCACCGCAAACAGATTGCCTCTTAACATCTCGAACTGCAAGGCAATAACGTTTTCACGAAAGAAGAAGCTCATTGTTTATGACTACTCCCTGCAGAATGAAACTCTATCTCGACCTGAAGTTGTTACTGATCTGAGTGTTACGCGTTGATTTGGAACCCAATTTATTTTCCTCATAGGACAAGGCTGGAGAATGTACAAAGGAAGTTCCTGAAGTATCTATCTTTTCGGACTAGTGGAGTGTACCCAGAACGAGGTTATCCGCAGGATCAACTTTTAGCCACCTTTAACGCCTGCTCCATTTTCACTCGACGTTCCGTGCAGGCTCTAAAGTTTATATTTCGTATTATCCATGGTAATATTTGCTGCTCCCAAATCCTCGAGCGGTTGCAGTTTCTGGTTACAAGACGTTCTGCGCGGTATTCGTTAACTTTTTACACTCCCAAAGCACGTTCAAACGTACTGCTTAGATCACCTATTAAATTTATTTGTGATACATGTAACAGTATCAACTCTAGATGCGATATAGTTTCTTGGGTGCCCTTGTTGTTTTTGTAACTTTCTTTATCCTTAATTTGGTGATTAGCACTGTTGGATAAATATATTAATATTATTATTATTGGACATACATTAGAATGTCGGTGGAAAGCAAAAAAAATGCATGCGTAGGATCAAAGATTGTACAAATTTGAATGTGTGTTGTCTCAAATAAAGAAGGATGTCCTTATAGACCTCTATTTGCGTCTGTTGTATGAAGCTAATTTTGTAGTTGATCTAAAAATAGTATGTTTTAAAGGCAACCAACATAAATATAGGTTTAATTTAACAAAAATAGTGGAACCAAAACTAGTGGGTTCTGTTAAGTTGCAAGGTAAGTCGGATATACTCGGCAAAGTGATGATTAAACATATTTTTAGTTGAATGAACACATAAATATGCAAGACTTCGTGGTTTATTGGATGAAGCGATTCCTTTCTCTCAGTGTGCAAGTTAGTAAAGTCGATTTCGCTTCTCACGTCTTCTCGCTTATTTCTTAGTTTGTTGTTTATACGCTACACATTTTCGCTATTCATGTCACTATTTCCGTTAGAGTTCGTTTTTAGCTATATATATATATAGCTAAGTATATAAATATAAAATATAAAAAATTTTATATTTATATACTTATCCGTACTTCGTAAATTATTATTTTGCATTTGAAAATTGGTGTTCGTAGTCATTGTTTTTGCACTCTATATAATGAAAACTAAATTTAGTTAGCTTCTTAGGCAGCCAATTACGAAACATTTTTTTAATTCCAAATAAGAAAAGTGTATTTCGCAAGGACAATTGCTTGTATACTAGAAAAGCATAGAACTATGTTCAAATAGTTCTGGTAGTTTTTATGATCACATCTGTGGCTGCCGATATTCCGGTTTAAGTTAAATCATGTTGAAGAGATTCTTCGAAAAAAAAGATTCTGTAAAAAATAGGATACTAATTAGTCTGTATAGATAATTGTTCATCGGAGAATATTTGTGATTATGAGGATGATTAACAATTCTAAATTTTTCTTTCCAACTAAAATTAAAATGGTAATCTCCAGGAAATTAGTTCAGTTATTAGTTTGATTGATTAAACTTGTGTGGTGCGGAGTGCACCGATACTTTTATGTTGTCAACTTTATGTGGATGACACGCAAATTTATTTTTCTTTTCTGTTTTGCAGCAGAATAAGTTTGGGCCAATCAAACGTCGTAATCGAATTCCAGAACTTTTAAGGTTGCAGAAATAACATTCTTCCGATAGTTTTCCAGTGATTGTGACTAAAAATCAAATGCTGTTATGTGTTTTCAATCAGTACCACCCGCATGTTTAATAATTGGCTGAAAACGTCGAGGATTATATTTTTTTCCTGGTCTGCTGTTTTCCTTTCGACTCAGAGAGTTCAAATTTGAATTGAATAGGCCAATATACATTGTCTAATTCAGCAATATTGAAAGCGCTTTTGATTGTTTCCAGGTTTACTTCGCATAGTGTTACGATTTACTAAAACTTCTTTTATCAGGCATCTTCTTATGACGAAGACATTTTTGTACCAATTGCATTTTGTAATCCACTAGGTAGTTGTCTTGCATACCAGTATTGTAAATAGGAACCTCTTCATGATTTTATTGCAGTAAAATATAGAAATTGTAAGCAGCGATTGGAAATACATTCGCATTGCTGTATGTGCGTATGAAAAATGCACACTCACTGTTGCTTTTTACAAAAGTATAGAAGCACTATTACGAAATTTCAAAGTTGCGTTTTTTTTTAAATTATAAATCCTTCGCAATTAATTTTAATTGTGTTTTGATTACTTCAGGTGCTTGACAACTTAGTTTGTCTATTTCAAATTCAAATTAATTAACACTTACATTGCAGGTACACTACAAAAACGATAAACATGCCAAATTCGAGATAATGCGACTTCCAACCGGCCACAAGCGATTATATCTGCACGAATTTCGAGATATGGTGAAGGAATTGTACACCGAAAATGTCGAAGAAGCAAAATCAAACGTTTCCTTACCGTCATTCAATAAACATGTGACGCATGTGCTACTATTAATTATATGGCTACATTGCTTCTATAGATATTAGTAGCAATCATAAAGAACTATTTGATATTTCTTGAAAAATACTTACACAGATTAAAATTTTTCGGAGAAAAAGGGGTTGGTGTTACATTTTTTCCGTAATAATGTAGATATACTCCACAGTTAAAATCGCCACCTATTTTATGTGGAAGTAACACCGTTGTGACAAAAAGTAACTAACTCGCAAGTAGTTGCTTGTTTTCAGTATCCCAAATTGAATTATTAGGAGAAAAAGCTACACCGAAAAAAACGATTGCGTTAATTCGATGCAAAAAAAATGTGTTTCCGTTTTTGCGTTGACTTAACTCAAAATTCGATTGAATTTCTTTCAGTTTTTCTTAATACATAAATTTACTTAGTACTTAATTTTTCGTTATTTAGGCTCCAATGAATAGTGTAAGATCCTCAATGTTAGTATGTTTCGTTTACCGTTGCCATGCTGACCAAACTATATCAGCACCACAAATTATTTGGATGCAATTTCCAAATGCAAGACTAGCCTTTGACTGCAGGTAGCTACATGGGCTTAAAATTTTGAATCACTAGTGTAAGAATGTAAATGTCAGGTACCCTTTGTTTATATATAAATTTCTTATACACTGGATTAAAAAAGAAAACGGTGCTATAAAAAAATATAATTCAGGTGTTTGAAGTAGGCAAAACCCTAAACACCCTGTACCACGTCTAGATAAAGGCGAGTATGTAATTTACTCTCGTACGAATTTCGGATATTTTTCGTAGTATCCGTTTGTAATTCGATATGAAGATAATCTTGCTTAATTTGCTGTGGAAATAAAACAATCGCCAACAATTTCTGTTAGAAATAGATAAACAAAACCCACATTATGTTATTGGAAGGGAAACCAAAGGTGTAGTAACATACGGGGCATTCCATTTCCAATAACCAAGTATCCGGTATATACAGCAATATTTAGGCTTCCTATTACTTAGGTTGGGATAGTATAGACACCAAATATACAGACAATTATAGTGAAGTACATACGCTTGCCTATTTTATTAATTTGTATAGTTAATTATATTTAGAATTTTCAATAATCATCAAACTACATTGTATTTACAGAATCTGGATTATTTTTGATTGTTATGCGGGTTCTGGCATTTTGATATTTTATATTATTAATTCTTTGTTTTTATTTGTTGTTGAAAAAGACTCCATTAATACTAAGGAATTATATAGGGAAAAATAAAAAAACAACTTAGTATCAATAATGTACCTTTTATAATAATATATTCTGTGAAAAAATCAGGCGCGACAGTATTTACGTGGAATCTAGTAATCAAAATCTTAATCCTTAATTAATATTAATAAGCCAACCACAAGGACATCGAAGTTGTTGGATTGGCATTCCTGACAACGAAGTAAACAAGGAAACAAAGAAAAAATACATGAAACAAAATTATTTTGAAAACAATTTTAAAACAAATATTTTGATCAAAAACAATCAAAAGAACTTTAGAGGCAAAGAAAAGAAAAGTAACACTGAACAACAGTTAAAGCAAAATTGAAGAGGATTTTACACCAGAGAATTACTAAAAAAAGAGTTTGAGCATCGTCTACAAAGAAAAAGGAGAGGGTATTAACAAGGAATTTTAAAAGCACATACACGGCTTGCAGCTGCAAACGGTTTTTTCAAATTTGATTGTAACTAGATTATTGAAAAAGTAAAAGTATGTATGTTTAATCAGCAGTTTTCTAATACCTATCATCCTTGTAATTATCATAAAATTCATCATAAAATGTTGGTTTACCACATATTTAACGTTTTTATGAATATGAATATTTTACCATATAAACTGGCCTGTTTCGTGTCAAGAGCTGCAATAGTTGCGAGTTATTTAATCAGAATACTAAAGCTAAACCATCGTGTTTTATTGGTCTGTTACGTTTTTGAGGTGGTGCAATCGAAATTACTACTTGTTCACATTGTAAGTATGCATTTTTCTCACCTTTAAGATTTCTCTGTATCTTATGTTTTAGATATTTAGATATGGTGAAAATACACCTGATCATTTTCTTATGCTACCCGACGATCCCTACAGAAACGAATATTTTTACCCTTATGGCCCAAGTCAGTTAACTAACGTATGAAATGTCATAAATACCGAAAAATATCCAAAAATTATATGTCTCTATTACAGGAAGAAGAAAGAACCATGTTTAATTTAGGAAAACAATTCAGAAGGAGATATAACGAATTTCTTGGAGATATCTACACACCGGACATATTAGATGCTTGGGCAAGCAGTTTCGACAGATGTCATACCTCACTCCAACTTGTTTTAACGGCGCTATTTCCACCTAAAGGTATTCAAATTTGGGAGGAAGGCCTTCATTGGCAGTCCATTGCTTATAAATCCTTGCGAAGACAAGACGACGATGTTAGAGATAAATGCAGCAGTGTTCTAAAATTAAAATTGAAATATTTTTTGTTTTAGTTATTTATGGGGGCCATGAAAAGTGACTATCTAAAACTCTATGAAGAATACTATTCGGGAAAAGGAGGTAAAAGTATAAATCAAGAAGTACAGCTGCTACTTTCATATATACATGATCATAGTAATGCAACGCTGAAAACGCCGCGGGATTTGTTTAAATTATATGGTGCTTGGAGTTGCGAAGTAAGTACTTATGTCCAGTGTTAGATCCATTTCAAAAGGTGATCGTACATAGGAAGAAAATGGACTGAAGTTGCCAGAGGGGTCCAGAAAGATATCCACAACCTCTCCGAGATGTGGTTGTCATGATTTCGTGAAAATTTATACTTTAATACTTTATCATTTTTATAGGAAGACTAGTTAAAAAAATGCTAGCCGATTGTGAAGATCGTATCGACTTGAGATCAACCTATAAGCTTCACTTATATGCAGGGAATGATGTAACCATAGTGTATATTTTAACGTTTTAAAAAATAGAATATGAAAGGCTTGCTGAATACGCAGCGCCTGTGATACTAGAACTCCATGAGGTTATTTTATAGAGGAAAGTATTACATGTACTAGTGGAATAAAGTTAGATTAGTTACATTCTAAATGCAGAATAAGTTCACATAGAATAATACGCAATTAGCGTAAGAATTGATGCAAAATTAGTGCAATATTTCGCATTAATTACACAGTAGCCACGGAGATGCATCGATACTTCCCACATTTGCTTTTGAATTTGTACTACGAAGAAACAAATAACGTATGTTCTATTTGAAAACTCGGCAACAAGCGAACTCAATTTGTAAATAAATCTGTTAATTGGCTACAGGCACCAAATGCCAACATATGATTCGGCAAAGTAAGTTTCAACCACAAAAGAACACAAATGTGGAAAATCCTTTTTTTTATTGCAGGATGATATTAGAAATTAATGAAAAATTATAAATGAAATCAGAAATCATTGAACAATGTGAAAGCCTTTAAAGCCTTTAATTTTACCTAGAAGCTCATATCTAAGACCAAGATTCACAAAATAGTTTTTGAGTATCTTTGCAGCTTTTAAAACTAGTTTCATTGCTTACATATCGTAACCTCTTTTTTTTATTAATCATTAATCATCATTACCTATAATACCTATTTAATGTATGCAATATTGTTCATATATCGCAGCAGCAGCAAAAACCGGAATAAAAGACGATGTGTTTTGTATGAATAGACAGGACAGACTGATATTTTATTTTTTTAATTTTTAACATGTCAACTTCTCCATAAAGTAATTAAGCCTACTTTATTTATTTGAATATTATGTACTTCCAACACTCCGCCTCAATTTCTATCGGTACAATTCTAAATCGATTGATAATTGCAAGTACATTTAAAGTTTTAATTAAATTAAATAATTATTTCAACCGTATCAAGTCGAGTTTATTTCGTAAATATTCAAACGTCGCCTTTGGTAATCCTTTGGTCATGATGTCAGCCAATTGTTCATTCGTTGAAATATATTTGACTGTAACGACTCCTTTTTGTATTAGATCACGTACAAAGTTGAATTTGACGTCAATGTGCTTCGTTCGCTGCATGTCCTTTTCTTGAGATGAAATCGTAATTGCACCCTGATTGTCTTCATACAATACTGTTGGCTCGTCGGGAGCTTCTCCAATTTCCACCAATAAACCTCGAATCCACATAATTTCGCATGTCGCCAAACACAGTGATATATATTCAGCTTCAGTGGACGATAGCGAAACACAAGTCTGCTTACGTGTCATCCAAATCACAGTTGCGCCAAACACTTTTATTACATTGCCAGAAACCGATTTTCTATCATTGACATCGCCAGCCCAATCAGAATCTGCGTATCCAGTCAACACGACAGAATCTTTATTGTAACGATATTCAAGCTTCAGGTCAATTGCACCTTTGATGTATCTGAGCATCCGCTTCGCTGCCTTCTAGTGATCTTCAGTAGCACACGATTGGAATTGACTAAAATAATTCACTGCCGCCGACAAGTCTGGACGAGTAGTACAAGCCGCGTACATTAAGCAGCCAATTAACTCGCGGTAAGGTTTGTCTACAAGTTCAGCTGTCGAGTTCCTTTCTAACTTCAATTGACATTCCATGGGTGTTGAACAAGGGTTACAATTGGTCATTCCAAAACGTCGCAATACATTCTCTAGATAGCCACGCTGATTTATTCTCAAGATTCCACGGCTCCGATCACGTTCGATGTTGATGCCAAGAAAACTCTTCGTTACACCCATATCGCGCATTTCGAATTCCTTTGATACCATATCTTTGATCTTGATGGTCATCTCGATGTGTTCGCTCAATATTAACAGATCATCTACGTATAACAACAGGTATGCCTTTTCTTCTCCATCATTATAGGAATATAAGCAATGATCATATTCTGAACGAACAAAACCATTTCCGAGCATAAAACTGTTGAATCGTTCGTTCCACACACGGGACGCTTGCTTTAATCCGTACAGCGATTTGTTTAGTTTACAAACAAAATCACCGCGCACGAATCCATCTGGTTGTTCCATATATATGTCCTCTTCAAGTTTTCCGTTGAGGAACGCCGTCTTCACATCCATTTGATGTATTTCAAAATCATGTTCCACAGCAAGAGCCAGCATCACCCTTAATGTAGCCATCCTTGCAACTGGTGAGTAGGTCTCGTGAAAATCGAGTCCTTTTCTTTGAGTAAATCCACGAGCCACAAGTCGCGCTTTATACGACGCTAACTGGCCCACATCGTTTCGTTTTCGGGAAAACACCCACTTGCAGGTGACGACTGAACGATTCAATGGACGTTCGACCAACTTCCAGGTATTATTTCGCTTTAGTGTATCCATTTCACTAAGAGCCGCTTCCATCCATTGTGCCGCATCATCTCTTTTTGCTATTTCTCCAAATGTTTGCGGAACATTGTCAACATAGGCCATGACACTAAATGCGTTGTCCAATGTGTCCGAATTAAGTGCAAACGCAGAAAAATATTCCTCCGGATCGATGAAATCTTCATAACGTTTTGGTGGTTGACGCCTTCGTTGTGGTCGAGAGTTCCCGCTGACTTGTTGATCGACGATTGCATCTGAAACATTAGGTCGGCCAGCATCATTTCTCACGATATTCGTTGTATCGTTATCTAACGAACTCTCTGCTAAACTCTTTTCCGAATTCTCCGCCTCGTCAACACCGTTCATGATTGTATCGCTATCCGATGAACTTTTTGCCGAATTCTCCGCTTCGTCAACATCGTTCATGATTGAAGCATTTGGTTGCGACTCATCAAACACAACATCTCGTCGTGTTACAATAACGTTCTTCGATGAGTCCCACAGGCGGTAGCCATTCACACTATAGCCAACCATGATCATCTTTGTTGATTTCAAATCCAGTTTCTCTCGTAACTGGTCTGGTACATGCGCATATGCAGGCGACCCAAAAACACGAAGCCTTGACAAATTAGGTTTCTTACCTGTCCATAACTCAACTGGTGTCGCATTCAAATCAATCGCGCGTGACGGACTACGATTCGATATGTATGCGGCACAATACACCGCCTCGCCCCAAAAATTCTTATTTATTTTGCAGTCAGCAATCATCGAGCGCGCCTTTTCGAGCAATGTCCTGTTTATTCGCTCAGCGACGCCATTATGTTGCGGTGTGTATGGTTCGCTGTATTGGATTTGAATCCCGGCTTCATCACAAATCGCTCTGAATTGCTTAGATGTGTATTCCCCACCATTGTCACATCTGAATTTTGCAATCTTTTGTCCAGTATGCGTCTCTGCCATAGATTTGTATCTCTGAAACATATCCAAAACACTTAACTTTTTCTTTATTAAATATACAACTGTGAAATGAGTATAATCATCGATGAAAGTTACAAAATATTGCTGCTCATCCCACGTATTAGGCGTAATTGGCCCACACACATCACTGTGTACAAGTTCCAATACACGACTCGATCGTACTCCGCCTGAACCATTAAACGGTTTTCGAGACATCTTTCCAAAAACACACGGTTCACAGACAGCGTCGACATCGTTTTTCATAGCACCCATTCCATTGACCAAACTCGCCAAACGCCTAACATCAGCGTAATTCATATGTGCCAGCCGACGATGCCAAAGTCGAATGCTTTGTTTCGATTTCACTTGCATCTGCTTTAATTCATTCGATTCTCTCGATACAATACCTTTGTTTGATGCTGTTGTAAAATTAGCTGTTTCATGTTGCGCACGCTTCAAATCAAACACATACAGCTTCCCATTACGCCTGCCGACGGCCATCACCAAATTGTTCTTCAGAATGCGAACAAAGCCACCATCAAAAATGACTTGACAACCAGTGCTCTCCAATCGACTTACCGAGAGCAAATTATATTTGAGATTTTCGACAAACAAAACATTGGTGAGAATACATTGCCGTTCAATGTCATCAACGATAATAGTTCCGGGAATTGTACCACATTCCATTGCTTTAATCGACGCACCATTCTTCGCAACACCAATTACGACCGGATCAGGTAAATTCCACATCTCGCTAAACATTGACTTATCATTTGCCATATGCTCCGAAGCACCTGAGTCAATAATGAAACGCATTATTGTCGACTGCGTTCCACATTGTAGCGCAAAATCACCATCATTAGCAATAAAAACTACTTTATCTGCATCGTTGTTCGATGCACAATTCGCATGTGGCTTTTGATAACGTTGATTTGATTTTCTATTAAAATTGCTGTGTGATGATCCACTATTCGCGTTTCGTTGATTTAATTTCGGACATTCGTTCTTTCGATGACCTAGCTTTTTACAGAAAAAGCACCTTAATTGCTTCGAATTACCACCACCATACATGGCGACATTGTCCGAAGCTCCACTCGAACGACCACTCGTGGATTTGCTTTCTTCGTCCAACAGACGCGACCGCACCAATTCCATTGTCAATTTAGATGGTTCGATCGTCTCCAATGCTGTTACTACCATGTCATATCGCTTCGGCAATGTAATCATAAGCGACACAACCAGCATTCGATCATTTGTTTCAGCTCCACAGGCCTTCAATTCACGTATCAATTTGTCAAATGCAAGAAAATGTGTGGTTAAATCGTCAGAGTCTGCACAACGCATATTTAACATACGCTTTCTGACACCAATTTCTGTCGCCACACTTGCCCGTTCGAAAATTGTTTTCAATGAATTTATCATCGCAAACGCTGTAGGTCTGTCCTTCAGGTATTCCAAATGTGAATCCGCAACACGTCGAGTGATGTGAACCTTGCAGATACAATCCTCCTTTTTGATTTTCTCAACCTGTGCACCAGCTACATTCATAGCTTCAGCGGCATTGCTCTCCAGCCATTTTGCTACACCTTTTTCCTCCAATGTAATTTTCAGCCGGAAAAACCAGTTGTCAAATTCACGTCCTTCAAATTGTTTAAAACCAAACTTTTCCTCGTCAGCCATCTCAAAAAAAAAAAATTCCGGATTGCTCAATTGGCCCAACTAAACGTTTTTATTGTTTCGCACCAATTTAAAAACCTGGGCCCATAACCTATTGTTCATATATCGCAGCAGCAGCAAAAACCGGAATAAAAGACGATGTGTTTTGTATGAATAGACAGGACAGACTGATATTTTATTTTTTTAATTTTTAACATGTCAACTTCTCCATAAAGTAATTAAGCCTACTTTATTTATTTGAATATTATGTACTTCCAACATGCAATACACTATACAGTGCGGTAACCACTGATGGAATAAAATTACTTGACACTACTTTAGAATTTTATGTGAAATGCTCGAATTCGGGTCAATTTAGCCTAAAAGACACGCCTTCTAAAATAAATTTCAAATATATAAAATGATTCATGTAAGTGTCCATATATACATATTATACAGTGTTTTCCATGCAACCCGTTCATTAAAAGTTTTCGCAGTTAACATCTTAGCCTAGTTCTGAAAATTTGTAGTGTACAGTAAGCGCATCCGCTCCGCTATGATAAATTATTTTCGGACTCGTGTTACTTCTGGTTATACTGGAATATACATAATGTGCCATAAAAAAAAACGCATATCTTGTATTGCACTTGCGTGAATCATCCTATATATCTGAAATTTCGTTTAAAAGGCGCATTTTTTCCAGTGCTTTACATAAAAAAACGTCAAAATTAGTTTTATTTCATAAATAGTTACCACAATGTATATCATTCTCACACAATCTTCAATACTTTTATAGTATATACCCTTCCTGGGCTTAATATCAATTAGGTAATTAAAATATTTATAATCCATTACAATGTAAATGCCTTAAAATCTACTCTTCCCGAAAATGTTGTGAATTAACGATATTAAAAAGTTGTACTTACGATTAAAGGAAAGAGGAAACCATCCTTTACAGTTCACATAAAGAAAATGTCGGTTGCCACATCAACTATGCAGTTTTAGAAAATAAGCGCAGAACAGAATAAATTCACATTTCCGACCATCTTGGTGGTCCAAGAGTTACCATTAAGTATTAACCGAGTATTCATTATTCGGTTTTAGAACCGTTTTTGGGTACCCAGAAACCGGATACCAAGAACCGAGTATTCAACTATTCGATTCCGGAACGGTACCCGGTTTCGAGCAACAACATATTTGGCTTTCGATCCCTACCCGAGGCTGGAACACGTCTGGATTCGGCAAAATTCTAGTAGGGTTAACTAATAATCACAACAACGGATGCTTAGAACTGCAAGGTGTATTCCGTAACCTGACATTTCGCTCAATAATTCAGCAACAACAATAACCAACAATTCCACGCGCAAATGATGTTTATGAAGCTATCAACCTTGTGCCTTACTTTTTTGCCAGTCTGCACAAAGATAAACTCAATGTTGTTTATAGCGTTAAGTATAGAGAACACATTGTGATTTTACAAAAACAACCATAGTCCACACCAAACCTGAATCCTCATTTTTAATTAGTATTTAAAGGTCAAAAACGTTAACGACACAATTGTTTACCAAGAGTTTCACCTAGTGCTAATAAAGAGTACAATTATAGGTGTATCACAAACACCTATTTCTTTTGACTGTTCAAACAACATTCTCGAAAGTACTAATTCTAAAACGTTTTAGTAGTAATTATGTATTTAACTAAAAGGTAATATTACAGATATACTATAAAGATGATAAGCACATGAACTCGTACGACTTTCAAGTGGGAAAAAGCGATGGTATCTACATGAACTGCGAAATATGGTGCAGGAATTATACCTACAGGGTTTGCCTAATGAATTATCAATACTACACAAAAAAGAAACTACTATGTACTATTACTATGTTTATACTCTTTCTACATATATAACGTTTAGTTTACAGTTAGAATATAATATAAATAAAGTTCGTATCATTTATCACCTTGGTATTTTTTCGATTCTATCCTTATACAACCTAATCCAATAAAATTGAGTTCCTGTAGATTTTCAGAAATATAAGAAAAAATAATGAAATATTATTATGGGAATTACTGACAAGCTGTTCTCTCTCTCGGAAACCAAATAAAATTAAGCAATTCTAAGAATCAAAATGGATTATACAAATGTGTTGCTTTAATTTTTAGTAGTGCTCTATAAATATTTACTATTAGCAAAAACCCGACAGTCAAGTGAAGTCAACTGATAAAAATAAGCCAAGAAGCGATCGTTCAAAAAAAAACAACAGCAAGAGAAAACCATCTATTAGTGAGATCTTCAAGATAGACAGAACACTTCTTTCTGTCTACAGAAATTGGTGCAGAAGGCTATCCAAAAATGTCGACTGGAACGGTTAGAAGACGCTTAAATAATGCAAAATCAAAAGGTTGTAAGGCAAGAAAAAGGTGGGTAATGTCCCAGACAACCCCAATATTGGACAACTAAAATATGGAAGAGACTGTTGCGGCACGATGAAACGAATGTAGAGGTAATTATTAAAAATACATTGCTTTCAAACAGAACGATATCATTATGATAATGCGAATTTTAAACGATAAACATTGTTTTTGATAAATAGGGTCCATAGTTCCCCTTTATAGTTCTGCGTTGTGGTCTAATGAGGAATTTCGTCAAAAGTATGGAGATGGCGGCATTATGATAGGGGGGTGCATATCATTATAAGTAGAGTAGCCGAACGTACAACGGAGCTCTGAACGCCATCGTATGTTTAATAATATAGTAAATGTTTATCATTTACCTGTCTCCTATATACGCATGTAAATAGCTTATTTTCTTCCGTTTAAAGAAACATTTCCTCCTACTGGAAAACCATACTTCTTTTTGCCAGAATTAATATTTTATTGCAAATAAAATATTTTTTTATCTAGAGATCGGGTCTGTTTATTTTGTGTTCGTTTGCCTAACGTTTCTAAAGTTGGAATCTGTTTTCGATTTTCAAGATGTGAAACGTAACTGTTGATCAATGGGTTTTTTTTTTCGACCTTATTGACCTATTCTCTTGGTATTAAGGTTTATAGTTTTAAATATGATGATGATTAAGGATGATGATTACGCCTTGTTGTTAATTGTAACAATACGTACAATTGTGTATTCTCAATGTCTATCAAAACATACATTGTTGTACGTAGGTATGTACGCTACCGTCTTCGAAAGTTTGGCAAAGGTAGAAAGTTATACAATGTCTTAGTTTAATAAGTTTTATTGCATTGAAACCTGTAGCTTAAATAACTAAAGTATTACGAACAAGAAATTTAATTACACGTCTTATGGCCTGGAATACCCGATTACATTTACCATACACCCAATTGTTGTCTTCTACTTATTAACCATCTCTTATTGACGGGACCAAGCAGGTAAAGATTTTAGGGGATGCTTGATGCAATTTTAGTTATTGTTTGAATATTATTGTGGTAACCAGTACTGCAAGGTAAAAGTGTCCAAAACGCCTCGTGCAGCGCCATAACTTTGTATGTAGAAGGTTATTCCGCCAGACAAATCGATGAAAAATTAAATCTTGCCCGGTCGACAATAAAATAAATGATTCGCGATTTGGAAGACCGTGAACGTCCAGATCTATTACGAATAACCACCCCACCAGAAGATCGTCTACTACTATTGATATAAATCATGTACTCGAACACTGTGTCACTGGGACACTAAAACACTTCACTATTACCCCTTACTACAACACTTCACTAAAATTGGACGCACGTTTCGATAGCTAAGCTATCATCTTCAACAGCAATACCGAACTCAATTCAGTATTGCTACTGTGTTGTGGTAAGGGGTAATAGTGAAGTGTTTCAGTACTATTGATATGTAAAAGAAATAGCAGAGAGACTGCACCAAGAATAGCCGGCGAATTCAGTCACAGACGTCCGTATCCAATTTCAGTTAGCACAGGTAGCGGAAGGAAACGTACATGGCCGCGTGGCAGCCCGTAAACCATCGTTACGCCTTGACGAGGCTACAGTGAGCCCGAGAACATCGGAACTGACCGATGGAATAGTGGAAAAGTATTTTTTTTTTAATGGGCTGATCAATCAATATTTAAAGTACGAGACGGGTTGTGACTGAGGGATTTGTGTTCGATAGCTTCTCGGATTTTTCTAAAATAATAGTAGGATTCACAGGACGGAAGTTTGGTATCGTTAAATAAATTCTAGTGGCCGGTTTGTGCTCGGCTAATACAGAATCGGATACCCCCAGCAATCTAGTGCAACGTTCCGCCACACGATTATTGTTTTGTGAGCTTTCATTTTTCACATTTCCCGTGCACTCATTCACAAGCGATAAACATTCTATCCGATAACTGAAAATAAAATTTGTGAAAAATCAAAATTATTTTCATTCTCTTCAGAAAATTCATTAGTGGATATTATAAGATATAATTTGTTTGGGAATCATTATTATTCATTACATATATGTATATAATCCTTGCTTTATTATGTGATCTATCTACCTGTGTACCTCTATTCATCCTTTTATTTTATATTCGCTTAAAAAAAAATGTGGATCTTAATTTAAGTAAAAAATATAAGTTTTTCGAATTGATCATGTATTACCAAAAAGAAAAATTTCTTTCATTATAAACGCGTGCTTTTTCGATAGCTTGAAATAAAGAAATATGCTTAGAAAGATTAATTTCTTTGATATAAAGAATAGTTTCTATCAATGTACCTGTCTTAAACAACACATAAGTATCGGCACAATGATACTTATGTGTTGTTTACCATACTACGCCACACAAGTTACTTGTGTGGTGCGGAGGGTGCCGATACTTATGTGTTGTTTACCATACTACGCCACAGTCCTTGCTATCATTACCTGTCTTAACTACACTACAAACAGTGCTCAGTACCGAATACAAAGTAAAGGATACAAATACCAAAAGTAACAATTACGATAGGTACAAGCATCGAAAAGTAAAGAAATTTTAGATCTCTACTATGCATGTAGTTGTTGAAAATAATAAGTATTTCTATAACAGATAACCCGCGTCTTGTAACTGTTTCTGAACTAATAAGCCCGTAAGTACATAAACAGAAGAAAAGTGCATGGCGAAGGACATTTGAAATTTGTATCTAACAAGTCGGTGTATTGTTAGATAACTCTTTACCTCGTGACAACTTCTAGCGGCAGTTAATCTTGATGGAACTGGTGTTTTTGAAGTTGTTTACATTTTAATGAACTCAGTAGTATTTTGGCACACAATTGACCTTCTTTGGGTACCTCGATGACATTCTACTTCAACCTTCACCGAATAAAATTAGCTTATTGGCGGGCATTTCTTAGAATTCATATTCCAGTTAGGGTATATAATACGCGCCAAATTCAGAGCTCAAGTAGTTGTAAGCAGTTTTATTACAATGTTAAGGTTAATCGTTCGTGTTTTATCGTTATGCTACGTTTTTAGCGAGGTACGATCGAAACTGCTGCTGGTTCACAGTGTAAGTATCTGTTTTTTCGCACTTTTGAGACACTACATTATAAGTTTAATATTTTAGATATTTAGACACGGTGAAAAATTTCCCGACTATTTATTTATGTTACCCGACGATCCCTACAGAAATGATTCATTTTATCCCTACGGACCAAGTCAATTAACTAACGTATGATACATAACTAGTTCCAAGGAATATCCAAAAGTTGTAAGTATTTCTTTTGTAGGAAGGTAAAAAAACCATGTTTGACTTAGGTAAAGAACTCAGAAAGAGATACGACGAATTTCTTGGTGATATCTATACACCGGATATATTAGATGCTTGGGCAAGCAGTTTCGACAGATGTCAAACTTCACTCCAACTTGTTTTAGCGGCGTTATTCCCACCTAAAGGTATTCAAATTTGGGAGGAAGGCCTTCACTGGCAGCCCATCGCTTATACGTCTTTGCCAAGGCAGCACGACGATGTTAGAAATAACTGTACCCGTGTTTTAAAACCAAAATGAAGATCTCTTCTGCTTTAGCTGTTTATGGGGGTCTTGGGGAGTGATCATCAAAAACTCTATAAAGAATATTATTCTGGACAAGAAGGTAAGAGTCTAAAGGAACGGATACAACCGCTACTTTCATATATAAATGAGCATAGTAATGCTACACTGAAAACACTACGAGACTTAACTTTTGTTCACGAGGCTTGGAATAGCGAAGTAAGTGCTTATGATTGATATTAGATGGATTTCAAGAGATGGTATTGCATAGGAAGAAAATGGATTGACAATACCAGAGTGGTCCAAAAAGATATATCCACAGCCTCTTCGTGATGTGGCTGCCGAAGAATTTGTACTGCAATTGGCAACTAAAGCGATGGCCAGGAAAGCGGTTGGTCTGTAGGTTAAATGATAAGTAATTTTTTTATTTGTTACTATTTTTATAGGGAAACTAGTTAAAAAGATCCTGGCTGATTGTGAGAACCGTATCGCTCGCAAATCAAACCATAAACTTCATTTGTACTCAGGAAATGATGTGACTATTAATCACATTTTAACATTTTTAAAAGTAAAATATAAAATCAAAGCTGGACATGCAGCAACCGTGTTGCTGGAACTACATGAGGAAAACTCTGCTTATTTTATAGAGGGAAGTATTAAACTATCGAACTCAACTAAGAGCTAATGTACCGATGGACTACGGTTATTTCAATGAAGGAATAATTAATGAAAATTATATATAAATTTTGGCATGGAAAAAGCTATCTCCTGAAAACCCCCTGTAATTGTGTGAAATGGAAACATGAGACAATTAGAAATTGGTTTCCGTGTCAATATATCGGCGTAAAATTAAACGGTGTTAATTACATTCGTAGTTTGACGCTAAAAACTATTTTTACAGAGCCACCACTAACGATATACATTTAATAAAGCATTCCATTTGTTGTCTATTAATCCTATTTAATACTAAATAGATAATTATAAACACATACATACATCACACTACTTACTTGTGCAAATAATTTCCCGTGATATTCTAAAAATAAAAGATTTTTATTTACTTAACTCAGAGGTAACATTGCAGGTATACTACAGAGACAATAAACACTCGAAATTCGAACTAATTCGATTTCCAAATGCAGAAATGCGATTGTATCTAGATGAACTGCAAGACATGGTACGTGAGCTATACCGAGATGACGCGCAGGAATTGGAATCTAACGCTGCACAAAAGAGACGCGATGCACCCATTAATAATTGTATGATTGTACTATTTCTGTGGAATCTATTGCGACAACGAAGTGATTGAAATATAAGTAACCGTATGAATCTACTCTTCCTATATTCAAGCCAATCTGTTTTACCTTAAATGATGCTTAGTTAGTGTATTGTGTATTGCATTAAATATACAAAGTGTATTTAGTAGGTAGTATTGGCAAATAAAATTTTACGCACAAATATTTTTGTTAGTAGGACATTGACTTCAAATGTTGTTATTAAACGCTAAACACCAAAGTTGCTAATGATTGACTGCACTCAAATGAATATATTCAACTTCCAACATAAAGTGTTCTTTGATAGATCTATTTCTCATTTAACACAAATATTTCTTAAAAAACGTATGAATTGGCAAAATGCTATACTACCCTAATTTATATTCTTTTATAATTTTTATAAGACCTAAAGGCAAATGCCGAAAAAAATTAACATAGCAATTTATAAGAAAGACATATGCTAGATTATAACTGGGACAATCTTAGCATTGTTTTAATTATTATATCTAAATATAGAGCATGTCCACCAGAGCGTGAGCAGAAGGTTCATTCGCTGAGCAATTTAGAGAAAAGGTTTCAAGTTCTGCATAAAATAAAATTATGAGCTCAGGTGTTCAATTTCCGCTGTACACGATACAAGTTTCGGTTTTTCAAAGGAGCATCCTCTATTAATTTGCTTCAATTAATATTAAATTCTTGCAATATGTCAATGATTCTTTAACTCTCGATCTCTTTAAAAATACAGTCGTTTATTGCATTTCATAACAGCAAACTTAGCAACGATTTCGACGCCATCTCGTAAAAAGTGGATGACATCACAATTTCTTCGGCATACTGGTGAAAACTCTAAGAAATATCTGATTCTGTCGATTATGGCAAAACAAATATTATGTTATAGCTCAAAAATTATAGCTTAAATAAAAAGGTTAACCTGTTTTATTAATAAAGTTCGCCACTTTCCGTGCGCTTCACATGCGTCGGTAGGGAAGTGGTCGTTCGGTTAATATATGCGCAAGCGATCTTATTGTAGTAGTAACACATCCAGCATGTGTTTGGCGGCCGGTTGGAATGCACGCGAGCGTAGCAGTGTGCTGCATACACGTTATACGTAATAAAATGTCGATAGGTGGATCAAGGACACAATCATTGTCAGACAAAGCGCATGAGGTTATTAAAGATTTCCCGGATTTAATATACGATGGCGTAAAAATAAAATGTTGGCAATGTGTTGGTCAAAAATACATTGCCAAGACCACGTGGGAAGTGCAAAGCACAATAATAACAAAACAGGTGTATATCGGGAACGGTTTATACATGATTTATATTGTGTGTAATCTGCCGTTTACTTTGCTAAGCAACGAATCATTTATTTCATTTTGGAAGAAGTATGCCAATGCTACGTTACCTAGCCAGCCAACATCACGAAGGTATGTACCATCTGTGCGTAAACATTTAGAAAATAAAATTAAAACCGAACTGAAAAATAAAAAAATGTGGTTACAACTGACTGTAAAAAAAAGAAATCTGTATTTAATGTGATGGCACGTAAAATGAAATCACATCAACCATCATCTTCAATTTTGCTAGCATCCAGACGAGTAGAACAATGTAATGCCGAAAAAAATTCAAAAGTGGTATTAAATATATCGGAAAAATTTTAACTTTCGAGAGATGGAGTCGCAACGATATGTTTTGCAGGCCGGTGTTTCAAGAAGCAGTGTGGTAGAACAGATTCGTAGATGTTATCCAGAGGTAAATGCATTAATAGCGAATACAAAGGCAGTATTCCTCAAATCCCCAAAACGTATCCGTGAATTTCAAAAATTGAGTCCCCCCCATACTCCAGAACCACCACACCCGATTCTGACGCGTTGGGGTTACGGGCGGGGTTTAACTACTATAAATACTTTGAAAAAATAAAAAACGTGGTTTTATTATTCGATCCGAAACAAAGTGCAGCTGTTAATACAAGCCAGATACACCGGATATTAAATGCTTGGGCAAGTAGTTTTTCTTTTTTTAGCAAATTGTACTACTGCTTCCACCTAAGGACATTCTGGTTTAGAAGAAGGATCTTAACTGGTTGGCTTATAAATCCTTACCAAGGAAAGAATACACTGTTAAAATTAAACGCAATTACTACAATCCAAAAAATTAATCTCTTCTTCCATTTAGATGTTTTGTGGTGTTCTAAGAGACGAATTCCAAAAGGTCTATGCCTATTGCGTTAACGGAGATGGGTTATCTGGAATACTGAAGTAAGTGCCGTAGGATATTATTATTGGCAGAGCTTAGCGCGACAAGCGGGGTTACGTCACGATTAACAAGAGCATTGCAATGCAACGTAAAATATTAATAACATGCACTTTGCATCTATATTATAGTTTTTAAACTGGTTTAAAATCGTATCGGGTTTCACAATGTTATTCTTCAAAAAAACACGAAAGTAAAACTGGACATATACAGCGTGGCTTTTGAGATAATTTGAAATATTTACGAAATGTCATTGTTTCTTTAACCCTCGATACTTTAACATCTTACATACTATAATAGTAATTCAAATTTTATTCATTGAAGTATTTCTTGAAGTCTTCTGCAGCGCACTAAGAAAACAATTACATCAACTAGATTCTCAAGATGATCATTAAAATCGTGGTCATGTTTGATTCATGTTACTTCAGTTCTTTACAATGTAATAACCTATATACCTTTCTGGAATCTGATAAACTTTTTCAGAATTTCATTTGTAAACACTGTTTCTGAAATGCATTTTTCTTCATTAATTAAATGTGAGCCACGTTCGAAAAATGTGTAAACGTTATGTTCTTTTTTATACAATCCCGACATTTACTTGAAATAACTATCATTTCCCTACATTACCTAACAAAGTTAGAAAACACGTATAAATAATAAAATAAGCAGACGAATGTTAGACATGGTTTTGAAAACACGTTTTGGATGAATTTCTTAAGGCAATGCATAATGCAGGACAGTATATTACTCCCGAAATGTTAGTAAATGTAGTACGCTCTGTACATAGCAGTTGGAATTAAAAATTAAAGCTAATTACATACATACATTGCAAGTTATTAAGTAAATTAATAATTAATCAATAATGATTAATGTATATCTTCAATGAAATTAATTTACAATAATTACAGAATAAAAATCATGCATGTAAATCTTAATGCTCATAATTATTCGATTTTCTAGTCTGTTTAATTAGTCAAGACACTCCATTACGATGTAATTAATATGCCGCTCTTGATAATATTACTTGAATACTTCACATTGCCATCTAAAGCATTCTGAGAAGTGACCCCAATAGTCAGTAACATGAGAATTTCTTTACTTCATTAAATTATAATTACTAGCATTAGCATAAGATTAAATACGTAGAATGTATGTAAATCTTTCTTAACCGCGTTAATCACTGCAAGAATTTTCTTTTTGATTTGCGAAAAAATTTCCCATTTTCCTGAAGGCCAAAATGGTCGACTTAAACATTTGTTCAAATTTTAATATTGTTTCGGACTAGAAGAGAGATTTGACTCTTAGTTGAGTGTAGGCTTTCACGACCGTAATCCATAGTAGAAATGTCTTTCGGGTGATGTGTAGTTAATATGTTACTTGACGTTTCGCTGACCATGCTACCAGCTTCTTCAGAAGATTTCTAAAGACTGCTGTTGTTGTCTTTTGCTCCTCGTTATATATCCTATTTCTGTTCCGCTTTGCTGATCCATAACCGTTCCGTTCCGCTGAATCGCGTGGTTCGTTGTATGACGACTCCGTAGTGCTAACTTCCATGTGTTGCTGATCTTGTATCCATTTTCGCGATTGAAGTTGTTGGTGTTCTTCATTATTTCTATGGATTCGCGTATTATCCTCGAGTAGTAGTGGCTGGTCCTGGCTAATACCTTAAAGTCGGTGGTCTCCTTGTTGGTGGAGGTGTTCTGCTACTGCACATTTTTCAATATGCCAAGTAAAATATTAACTACACGACATCACCCGAAAGACATTTCTACTACGATTTGACTCTTCATTAAATATTTCCAAACAGTTAAACGACTTTACACCTATCAGTTCGACAACGTGTAAGGCGTATTTTTTAACTGACAGTCGGGTCGGTGAAAAAAGAAAATAATACAAGTTTGATCTGTTTTGTCGGTCTGACATTATTGCCGGTCGTGTTTTCACATGCACTCTAAATCTCAAAATGTATAAACGTTTGGATGCTTAAGAGAAGAACAATATTACACTAAATGAGTTATGAGTAGACCAGCAATAGCCCATGATCTATATAGTCAAAGGCTTTGGAGAAGTCCGTATATACAACATCGACTTGATCGTTAGCATCCAAACATTCCAAGATATATATATATATATAATGGCGAAGATATGTATATAATAATCGCTGTCGGACGATAATTTTCAATAGAATTAAGCTTCTTTTTTTTATGAATTGGTATTTTAGTTGTCTGCTAGCAATTTGGAAAAACACAAGTTGTTAAAGAAAGGTTAACTAGATAGCATAATGGTAGTAAAAACATTTCCACAATCTCTAACTATGAAGCTGAGTAAGTCGTCATGTCGTGTTGGTTTTATTTTTTAACTGTTTCAGTGCACGACAGATATCTGATTCTGACATCACACTGATCAATTAATTATTATTTAATATTGTAGAGTTTTCCTGGTACGTGTTGGACGAATGTGTATAAACTAATTGAAAGAATTATTGGAAGGCATTCACAATTGAAGATGGTGTTGTATATGAGTCTCCATTCTCAGTCTTGACAACGTTAGGAACACCAGAAGACTTCCTTCTGGAAATAATAAATGTCCAAAATCGCTTAGAATCGTTTTTAATATTATTTTGTATATTATAGACGAATCTTACTTTACAGTTTTACGCAGCTCGTTATACTTATTAGAATCCACGTGTTATTAAATTTTTTGCATTTTTGGTGATAGTGATTCTTTAGTTTAATGTTGATATGCTCTTGAGTAAACAATCTTGCATAGTTTCTAGGTTTACATTTAGGTTTCCAGGCTACATTTAGAGGGAACGTATTTGTTTAAGCATTAATAGAATTTATCATAAAAGTGTACATAAGCGTCGTTAAGTTAGTCATAAGGGATGAGGTATTTGAAGTTAACGCTACATAATTATCACTATATACATAACATTGAATTTCAAGAGTTGGGCGAAAACAAATCCTCATTCACCAATGGTTAGTTACCTCTTGCAACACTCACACAGATTACATTAGTTGAGATCAAATCCAACATACGGTCACTGGAATTTAAGATAGTATTGATCTGATTTAAGTTTAGAAAATTATTAATAGACTGAGTTTTACAGTCTTTTGTTTCATTATGATTAAATTGCGAAATATTGAAGTCACTTATGTTAAAAGTTTCGCTATCATAATTTTCGTTCAAGTACGTTTTGATTTACCTATGCGTAAATGATTACCTATATATTATGATTATTGTGTTAAATTAGGAAATACCCAATATCACGTTTCTTCCAACACTATATTCCAATTAAAATTTTATTATATCCTGTCCTCTTACTTTCCTTTTTTTTTCTTCTGTAGCTGAGGTTTTCTATATCGCTGTTTTTACCTTACCTTACCTTATCTACCAATAAAAAGAAAAACTAATTATTACATAACTAATAACTAGTGATAGTTATATGATTCCTAGTTACGTAGAATGTAGATAATATCTTTACTGTAGCAATCGCATCTCATAGTAATTTCGCTAGTGCCATTGAAATGTTACCAAGAATCGTAAAAGTTTATGATTTTAACCTTTGGCTATTAAGACAAAGTAGATGAAGACTTCTTTTTAACGGCGAGCGATAATAGATAATTATCGTCATTTTATAGCTAACACTCTTGTTGATGAAAACTATTTATGTAAGGCGCAATACGTCGATTTTTCACAAGTGCTTTCTAATTTCATTTAATCTGCTTGTTACTTGTTTTTTGTTATTGTAACTCTTGTAACTTATCAAGTTTCCTATCATAATAATGACGTTCACTAGAGAGTATGAGTTTTTTTTTAAATATGGACTACAAGACAAAGAAGTAAAAGGTAGATTTATATTATAATAAAATCGCATTCCGTCCCAAATACTACACACTAAATTTAATATAATATTTATTCGTTCTGTTTCGCATAGAAGTAATACGGTGAAATCTTAAAGCACACCCTTGCCTCTGCCTACTAACTTTTTTCTAAACTACAGAAGCTAGTTTTTTCGAAAAATACAGGTCATTTTTTATTTTTTGTGAACTAATTCACCAGTTCGGCTACCGACTAAATCAAATCCTTAAAAAAATTGTAGTGCAACGTCGATAAGCAAAGCCATAATTCGTGCCAGGCGTACAGAACGCTAGAATTGAATATTTTGTATTTTATGCGAATATGTTTGAGTATATAAAGTTCAATAGACAAATAACAACTAACAAAACAAGAAAACGTAGCGGAAAATAACTAAGGAAACAAGGAGCGAAGATATGAAGAAGCTCCCCCGCAAACAGGAGAAATAAGCAGCGGTGAAACTTAATTCACTACTTGTCATACATATGTATATTACGTAAATCAAGCTTCAATGTGCAATAATAATAAGCAAGCCTTAAATAATAACCTTATTTTATTTTACCTCTAGAATATTTCAATAAGATTAGTGCGTAAAAAATAAAACCCTTATAAAGAATATTCCAATAATGTTACTTATGTATATATGGAGGTCCACACGTGCTGTTGAAGATCCAATGTGTAATCCAAATGTAATCCAATGTTTGGCCTCAAAGAATGTTCATTTTAATTTAATTTAAGCAGGTAGAAGAAATAAAAAACAAAATTGGGAGATACAAAAAAAGAAAATTTACTGAACTTAAACAAGGTAATATTTTCGGATTTAGGAAATGTAGGAAACTATAAAATCAGGCTAAAAAAAAATAATATAGAACTACTAATTAAACCAATTGGAAAGATGTCAGAAAGTTTAAAAGAAAGATTAGAAAATACGTTAGATCGATTAAAAAGAAATCGAATAATTCTAAAACTTAGTAAACCTGTGGAATAATTCCATAATTTTTGGATTGTTAGTTATGTCAAAATGGATCAAGGTTAAATTAAAACTTAAAGTCGCAAGAGAAATTATCGAAAAATTAAAGAACATCTTCAGCACTTTGGCATTCCTGAAATAATTATAACCCACGAAATGCCTTTTTCAAGTTGCAAATTTCAAAACTTCGCCAGTTAATGGGACTATTCTTTACTCATTCAGAAAATGAAAAATAAATACATAAAACCAGAAGGTATTCAAAAAGGAAGATAACCACACTTCTATTACATAAGCATTTAATAAGTAGTAGCTCGCGGTACAGAGTATTCGAAATAATTTATCGTGAAACTGCCGCGTTATCCAGTCCGACTTCTGTCTGTATCCCGCTTAAACTTTCGTCCTCACCGCTCGCAAATACTTCCCGTAACGCGTTATCGTAACTACTGCCAAGCATATTCCATTTAATGGATAGATTTTGATGCATTATTCAATTGTTTTTTCTATTAACTGCAAGACATAACATGCATAACAACAGCGATAGCAATAGTGGTCGGCTAATTTGGATCACTCTCTATACTAATAGAAATAAAGTATAAATCCTTATTTCATAATCAATAACCAAGAAGGTTGTTTTAATGGCATGAGTAAGCGAATATCCAGTGATGTGAAGCGATATGCGTGCGGGTAAATACATTTAAATAAGATCGCAAACAAATAAAAAATATTAAAAAATGCGCTATCGAAAATCATAAAAGGGACATTAATATGTGAATGTCGTGACCTGATGAATCAATAATCTAAAATTTATCAATAGTCGCATCATGCTATTTGAAATAGTTTAAATTTATTAGGTTGGAATGCGACATCCTAATTGTATTAACCTATTTTTGAAGATATCTTGCGCCTGTGAAAGTTATTGCATCATCAAACCACTTGAATAAGGAGCTTTACCCTAAAAAAAATGGGCAAAACAATTATTTTCTGTGTCCAAATGCTGCAGTTCTATAAGCATATAACAGTATTGTTTGATCTCACTGTCAGACTTCATTCAATCTTGGCGTACTTGAAATAGAAAGAAATTATCCTTGCTTTTAAATTTCCTGGTGTTTGGTTATCTCTTTTTTTAAGTGCCAGAAAGACAAACCGGCGATTAAATACAACTTTTAATGGCGTTATAATTAAATATTTTTTACAATTTAAAACCATAATCGATTATTGACTTCTAGTAGCAATAAAACCTTTCGGAAAGATAAACTTTGCACTCTGAAACACCAAAGCATATATATATGGCGTTAATACTTGTTATTTATATTTTATTGTCCCACTAAATAGTGCGTTAACTACTAATCAAAAACCACCATGAAACAATCTGTAACTATTAAGGAAATTTTATTGCTTTGCTTTGCCATCGATCTAACGCAATCTAAAGTAATACTTGTGCATAGTGTAAGTATATTATTTTTCCTCAAATATCTTATTTATAAGTGAAATTTTAGTTATTCAGACACGGTGAAAGGACCACCGATATTAGATTTATGTACCCAAATGACCCATACAAGAATAAAACGTTCTATCCTTATGGAAATGGACAGTTAACGAACGTATTGTACACAATCCCTATTTGGGAATGTCTAAAATTGATCTAAGATTAAATATGTAACGTTCTAGGAAGGGAAGAAAACTATGTATAATTTAGGAGAACAACTAGGGGATCGGTACGCAGATCTACTTGGTAAGACTTATTACCCTGAGATAGTGGACGCTTGGGCCAGTGCAATGCCTCGAACTCAAGTTGCTTTACAATTGGTTTTGGCAGGTTTATTTCCACCTAATGACCTACTAATATGGAATGAAAATTTGATATGGCAACCAATAGCTTATAATACTTTACCAAAACAACGCGATACTGTTAGTCCATGTACTGTACGCTCCTGTTGATATATTTTATGTTTTATTGCATTTTAGCTTCTTCTACCAATTTTAGTAGATGCCTTTGTTGAAGCGTATAACGAACAGTGTAAATCAAAAGAAGCTAAACATTTCATAGAAGAAGCAGAACCAGTGTTGGCGTATATACGAAAACACTCAGGTTTGGAGGCGTACACACCCAGGGATTTTTTCTTCTTATACATTACTCTTAATACTGAAGTAAGTAAAAAACTAGTAGAATCGATGTGATTGTTAATCGTGCTGTAATTTATTTGTTAATTAGGACCACTTCGGTCTTCCGCTACCTGCATGGACTAAATCGATTTATCCGCAACCGCTTACCAATCTGATTCATTTGAATTTCGAAGTAGAAATGAGTACCAAAAAACTAAGGAGAATACTAATAGGTACGTACTGTAATAGTTATAATTGGAAGCATAGTAAAGTGAAATAGATATAGTGTCACACAAACTAAAAAAATATTGTTTTCTCTTATTGCGACCTTCGAAAATTTATTGATGAAATTGGTCTCATGTTCTGAAGGTAGCTCAACCTATTCCTGTCTTCAAAGCTGGGGATAGCCAATAACAGACCTGTTTCTTTGCTTTCGGTCATATCGAAGGTCTTAAAAAGGATTGTAACTGGAAAACTGATTATCTTTTTAACTCGTACAGGTCCCTTTCGTCAATCACAGCGTGGTTTTTTAAAAAATATGACCTCAAATGTGCTAGTGTTTTTAAGGATCTCAGTAACATGAATATGGTCCATCATAACTTTCCTACTTTATAGTAGGTAATCGACGTTCAAAACACACGATCTAACAAGCTTCTGTTGAAGCCACGTGTACTATAAAGCTCCATTATTGTTTATCATTTTTAGTAACAATTTACTTGCAACGTTTCCCAATTTAATTCTTAATGCAGATGATTAGTACTAAGGCCAGTAATAATCTTTTACTACGAGATATACAAACAAACTTAAATAATTTCAATTCATTGTTTGTAAATAATAAATTATAATTGAATAAAATTGAAACATCATAAAATTTTATATAATAAATTGTGGTTACATGATAATAGATTGAAGTGGAAGACATGTATATCAGTTACAAACACAACTGGCGTCTACATGTTATACTAAGGTCTAGTAGAAGGAAATATACTAATATCTTACTATTACTCGTACTTCGAGTCTAGAATTAAATATGGGTTAATGTTTCGGAATTCACTTTCACAAAAAGGCAGAAGCTGTAAACAATGCAGTTTGCGCTTGTAGAACTATTTTCAAAGACCTGAGAATATTTCAGATATAATGGCATACGTTCTAATCTAATGAAGATGACGTTCTTAAAACTAGCTAAATACTTCGATATAACACTAAAAATAGATATACGTCACTTTATAGTTGATGAAAAATCACCTTTAATATATGGGAATAAACTTGTACAATGTCCTTCCTTTTGCAGTTAAGATCCTTAAAGTTGCGATGGGAAAATTGTTAATAAATGAACCTACTTATTCGTTTGATGAATACTTTCAGGCAGTGCCCGTGGCAAGATTTTAAATTATGCCTCCGTTAATATGTTTAAATTTATGTTGGTCTCTTTTTAATTTGTTAAACAAGAATCACGTAATATTTTATTGTACATGTTATAACATTTCCATTGTTCAATTTTTCATGTTAGTTGAGAAACTTTGTTGTTCAAAACTAATATAAAATAAAACATTAAAAAAATATTCATTTCAATAAGTTAATAACATTTTTTTATTAACTTGGTTTGGAGTTCTAGCATTGACACGCCTCCTGCCAGTGCTTCATGTTGTGTATTTGTTATGACTTGTCTGATACCACTTGTGTTCCAGTAAACAATCAACCATTTATTGTTATTATTTATTATTAAAATAATTCCAAGTAAGATTTCTTAAAAAATCGTCAGTTGCCTTTTCATGACGACATTGTTATTTCTGCAAATATATCCAGCGAATTTTACCATATTAAAACTCTGCTACGATTTGTATCAAAACAAATGGAATCTTAAATGCAGTGGCGGTTCGTGACTTTTTAATAAGGGAGGCGTGAATTAGAATTATCTTTGAGAAAAGCAGGAATTGCCCTGCACTGGTGGGCATGGCAGTGAATATAATGTGCACAAGGATGTTTATCTGCCGGAACATTGCTATTCCTTAATTCGTTTGTGATTTTACGCTAATTTACTACATCTGTGGCTTCGTCGCACAATAAATCGGAATTTTTAATTTGATTTGAAATGTCAATTCTGCAAACAGCAAGCATAAAAACATTAGCAGCAATATTAAACGTTTTAATATGTCGGTTAAAAACAACCAGAAATAATTACGGTTGAATGTTACGCTGTAAGCTATCACACGCAGCATTTTTTTAATTTCGATTTGAGAGAATTAGCATTATTTGCACTAATGATTGATTGAATTGGAGTTTTCGCTGATTTGTTTGATTGTCTGTTAATTTATTTCGAATGAGGAGAGTTGCCTATTTCCTACCTATGGAATTCAATTTTTAGTTATATTACTGCTGATTCCGTTTTTTGGTCTTGGTCGGGTGCGACGGAACAACTATATAACAAATACCCACAAAATTATTTATAAACTTATCCTATTGAGTCATCTATCTCCAGTAGTTAAACGACGTAGATCTTTCACACCAGTTCTATCCGGACTGAAATCTGATCATCCAGGCGTAGTATTTATAGGAGAACATAAAAAATCAAAACTTCGGATCCACTTATCCATTTGTTTTTTTTATAAATTTCTTTGGAAAAACGTTGTGTGGACGTTTCTTCTTTCTGTTATTTATTCTAATTTTAGTTGAGATTAAGGCCTACCAAATTCTTTTATTCTAATTCTTCCTCCCAAAAGAAGTCTATTAGTCAGATTTCAAAATTTCATCAAATCTGTTCATTTTAAAGTTCATGATAAACACACGCACTTATCGCCATACAAGAACGCTTGAAAGCTCTATGCTACACAACTTGCAGTTAAAAGAAGACGTCACGAAAATTGTGCGTCCAAAATATACATATGCCGGCTACGCTGTAATTAGTCCTTTAGTCAGGAGCCTTAGCAACGACAGCCACGATTTCATAGCAGCCAAAATATTTCATTCCAATTTATTATGTGAGCTATAATTCATTTGATGATATTGACATAATTCATTCATAATAGTTCATTCGTAATAATTCAATGTCTTCGCAATAAATAATATAAATTTGAATAATTTTGTTTATGGATACATATGGATTATGAACTTTACATTATTAAAAATTATTGTAGAAGAATATAAAGAACTCTTGAAAATTACTTTAAATAAAAAAAAAGTATTCTGATTAACATATTCCACGAACATCTGGAAAGCAATATCACATCTAAATTTATTCAAGTGTGAATGTGAACAAGACTGTATAATATCTATTATAAAGAGTATTAACCATGATGATGACGTAGATGGGTGGGCGCGGACAGCGATTCGATCCCTTCATGTATTTGTATACATTGTACTAAGCAACGGAAATGCACGAAGAAATCCAGTCGTTGTCCGCGTCCTTCCGTTTTAGTCATCACTCACCGCTATTGGTATTAACTAATATTTTTTAAACAATTACTCTAAACAAGTGCGTGACGAAATATTCAGTAGCAATTCTGATAACAAAAACAAAAAACTTAAGATCTTTTTAAGTCTTATCAAGGTTCTAGCAAATATTTTTCGGCGCTCAACTTGACATAATCGCTCTTAGCCGAGCAAGGTACGCTGCTATTAGACTCTAACCCCACCACAGCCTGCCGGCCAACTGTTGTAATCGGCTCTGACTGTACGCAAAAAGTACATAAATCTATATGCCTTTTCATAATTTATAGTCGTGTTTAATTTAATAAAATCAATTAAACACGATTATCAAAAGATCATTAAATTAAATGAGCGGCAATAATTAACAGAACACAAGAACTGGATTTATTAATATATATACAGTTATGGATTAACACAGCAACGACAGTATATTGAATTAAATCATATTACCTTATACAAAAGCAAACTTCTAAGGATATGCAGGATATATATAATGAAAGGAATAAATAATGGATAGGATTAATATTATGTAGATTACAGCCAAGTCAAAGAACTGAAGAAACGAAAAAAGGAGACGTAAAACCATTGAACAGAGGGAGTTTGAGGGACATAAATGTGGTTTGTGAGTTGTTTGCCTCGCCTTAATGACATCGGAAATGGAATTTTACGTATCTAGGGACGTAAAGCAATAATTCATTAATATAGCAATGGATGCCAATACAAAAAAGAAATTGACAACTTTAACAATTATGGAAGTATCAAATCTCAAATCTGTTCCTAAAATGTAGATTTTTTCGAAATTTTGGGCGGGTAGTAGGAAAAATATAATATGAATCTAGACCCGTAAGTACACACCTCGATTTCGCGTCGATCTGCAAACAGTATCTGCAAGAAGCCACTGACGACTTCGTCGAATTGGAAACCAGGTAGAGATTGCGTATCAATGAAAGTAGTAGAGACCAATAGACGAAATATTCCGAATAACATCGTCATCAACGATCGCAGGTTACCCGGAAAGAGGGACGCGTGATATTCGGGTTTATATTTAAAGAGTCTATATAATCCATTGTCGCTAGATAATCGCTTGATTTGGAAGTCCTACTTCAACCTAGTCAAAAAAAAGTTAATTGTAGCCCGCTTAACATCAAAATAAAACCGCCACCGTACACCGCTTATCTTGACCTACAGGGCCTTGGCATGCTCCACAGCAGACAACAACCACTTGCAGATGTTGGAAAGATTACAAATCAGATTGTGTAGTTTGTTTACTGGTGCGCCGCGATTCGAATATAACAACCAGCTCCGATCAGACCTGGAAATTTCGACGTTAGCTGAGCAGGCCCATAATCTGGCTACTGAACGGTGGCCCGGCTTGTGGACGATCTGAAAGGCCGTGCGCCGCCCAGAACGAAAGTTCAATAGAATTTAGGACAAAATTGATATTTGAGGATCCATTGGGATGCTTTTGCGTTCAATTAAATAGGACATAATACTCAAAGCTTTACCGAAGCGACGAAACCGGCTATTTGAGATTATGTCGCCTGACTTCAGTGAAGTGGTGATGACTTCAGGAGCTGGAAAAAATGTGCTTACGTTCATCAAGACATAAATAACTATTTGAAATGATATCGAAAGTTGGCATTAACTATGTAAATCAGGTTTGAGATTATTATGGACACTGACTATAGTTATACAGAATGTTACGAGAATCTAGTCCAAACGCAGATATAGTCTTGTAAAGTATCTTTTTTAAATAGCAACGCCTATTTTTCATCATTTCTGCATATTTCAATCCAAAAAGAACACTTACTTCGTATCCTATACCTAAATTCATTGGACATGTTTTAAAAATAGAACATGTTCTAATTCATAATAAATTTTAAATTAAAAAAAAGAAAATCGTTAAAAAGGTACAATAGCCATAGCAATAGCCTTAGCAATAGCCCTAGCAATAAGCGTAGCAATAGCCGTAACAATAGCTGTAGCAATAGCATCCACCTGTGGATAACATCTACGAATTGTCTCTGCCATAAGATGTAGAGCATGAATTTACATGTAAAATGTAAAAAGTTACCACACTGTTCCTTAAGAGACCGGCCTACAGAAAGCATGGTTGCGGCATCATCTGTCAGTAACATTAAGACTTGATCTCTGGATATTTCAAATCTTTCCAATGTGTTTAACACCACTTTGGAAATTACTTGGGCAGTAACATTCTTCTATTCGTCTAGAAGCTAATAAAATTGAAGATTAAAGATTGATGTGGTTTGAATTTGGGCACCATAACATTAAGTACAGATTTTTTTTGCAATTAGTTGTTTCATCCACACACAAGCACATTTTTTTATTTTTCTGTTCAGCCTTAATTTAAATAAATGAATTGTTGTTTAAACGCCAGATTACACTAAATCATCATTGTACATAAATCAAATAAGAATTGTTCATATTTCGCGGCGACACCGCTTTTGATATTATTATGGTTTGCACTTTACACATGGTGTTTTTGACCAACACGTTAGATATATATCGCACACTAAACGTTTGATTTTTATGCCGTAAGTCAAATCCGGATAATCCGGATCAATCTACTTATCCTCGACTTTATTAAAAACAGAACACAGAGTACTTCGCTGCTACTATTACTAGTAATTTCGATGCAATTCCCATAATATTGAATCCTGCCCTAGCGTCGCACTTCTGCTTAAGAATACCTAATCATTGTACATATTTACTTTTTGCAGGTCATGTAATGAAGAAGATTCTTTCAGATACAGAAGATACTATAGCTGGTAGAACAAAGAGGAGAATTAATTTATATTCGGCCCACGATGTAAACCTCGCTCATGTTTTAATTTTTTTTGATCTAATGTATAAACATGCACCGGGGTACAGTGCCACTTTGATAATAGAAGTTCATGAAGAGGATGGCACTTATTTTATAGAGGTAGGTTGTATTTCAAAGGCATTATTTATCTTGTAAGAAGGCAAGGAAGGCAGGAGTAATATATTATAAGCATAGTACCAAACCATGCTTAATTTTCATTGTTAATACTTTAACTAGCAAAATTCTAATTGTAAGAGCTTCAAATTCAACATATTAATCTCGGTGGCAGATCGCTTTCATTAATAGAAAATTGTTTGTTTAACCGTTTTCAACAGGTACAAATTTAAAAAAAAACGTCTCCAATAAAATCGAAATAAACTCCAGAATTATAGAAGAATCGATTCTTGGTTCACTATTATATTGCATTTATACCACTTACTTCAGTAAGAGAATTATACTCAAAAATGTTAGTTTACGCGGATGATACCCCCATTACCTTTTTACATCCCGAGATCTAACTACGTAAACCTTGATTTATCAATAGAGCGCAATATTTTCGCTTGCCTTCTAGTGGTGTTTAGCCCCGAGAGATTGGTAGGATACAGAGCTACTTCGTTACATGTCGGCATTTCGTAACCAACCGAGACGTATTCGGCTATTTCGTTCACAGTCTCCTGACATACCGAAACCGCCGCAGCCAATTCTTACACGATAGGGTACATGGTTAGAAGCAGCATTCTATTATTTTAAACATTTTGAAAAGATCAAATTAGTAATTTTACAACTGGACGCTAAAGAAACCGCTGCAAAAATTAAGTCAAATGCAATTCCAAAATTCTTAAGTTACAGCAGATTTAAAAACTATTAATGACAATTATGTTCCAGTAACCGACGCAATAAAAAAATTGCAAAGCACTTCGTTGTCCTTACGTAATTCGTGTGAAATTGTTGACCACAGTTTTTTTTTACAGTTACAAACAGTGCTACATATTTTAGATGACGAAAAAAGTGTTTCAGTGTTCAGTTTCATTCATTCATTCAGTGTTTCATTTGGGAACCGCACATTGTTCATGTGTCCCAAACCGTTACTTGTGCCGCATCTCGTGTTAAGAGCTGCTCGAGAGATGGTTTGGGGAACAGTACCCGATTTATGTCGCTGCTTCCTGAACGGCAGCCATGCGTTTCTTTGGCACTAGAGGCCGCCCAGAAATGTCGAGTTTGCCGTTGGTGTAAAAGTTGTGGTATTAACTGTGAGGCAACAGCGACAGACGGTAGAGATAAAAAAAATACTCTCGAAACCACGCTGATGACGCCGGGTAGACAGAAATATGTTCATGAGTTAGCGTTTTTTTTTCTCTCCTTTTGTTGCGTTTGCCGTGAAGTATTCCATCAATACCATGTGGAAGCAATCTTAGCATTATCTTTTTGGTTATTGTTTTAAATTTGATAAATTTAATCCCTAATTTTACTGCGGATGGTATAAGAAGATCCATTACAAAATGCAGCTTTTGATATAATTCTAAACGCAATATTTATATTTCTATGTCTCCTTTTATTAAAAAAAAAGTGTAACATTGCACTGGTCACTGCTAAATCTCATCTAGCGATTATCAAAAAATTTAATTAATTTATGTTGAAAATTATACATCGCTTGATAATAAAACGGTTGTTACTATTATTATTAATACTATTTGCTTCAGGTACACTATAAAGAGAACAAGCACGATAAATTCAAATTATTGCCATTTCCAAATCAAAACACCCGAATGCCTTTAGCCGTATTTCGAGATCTAGTGAACGATTTGTTTGATGCTGACGAAGAAACTACGCAAAGTGGAAAAGAATTGTTAAATAATGCAAACAGTAGTTTCGAGGAATGGATGACCTACTATCAAAGTATATTTCTGCTACTATGTTACAAGTATGTAATCTAGTCGCTAATATGTTATGTAAATAGTACCTAATTTTAAATTATAAAGTATAATCTTGATGAAAATATACGATAGCAACAAAAATGTTTCAATAGTTTTGTAGCGAACATAGCACTATACCTTTGACAAATCAGTTCGTGTCTGACGGTTTTCTTTCCAAATGTAACCGAATAATTTTTCATGTAAAACAATCACGTCGTAACTTGAACAAATTAAGTTTCGTTAAGGTAACCAGGGGTTGTGATGTTTAGTGACATCTTATGCGTACACTAGTAACTATTACGCTGGCCAACAGTGAATTTATTGTTTCCGCTAATAGAGCAGTTTCAGGGTAACTTAGTGTTGTTGATTCCATGTTTGCTAACAATATGTTAGCTCTAGTTTTCATGATAATGCTTTTTTTTGAAAAAGAATGAAGGAAAGTCAAAAAAAAAATTATTTTTTTTTTACCAGCCAGGCGAAAAATACCTCAAATTATAATTATACAAAATAATTATGTATAACTATATAAAATAAAATGAATATAAGACTAAAAAGTACGTCACTACAAATGCTAGTGAAATGGCGTCTGTATGATTTTCTATTGTGTTGGACTTGAAAACAATCACGTTGCAGGTTCCAACAGTCTGCCATTATGTGTGTATCGCATCTTCCTTGATATCTTTGCTCCAATGAATTTCTGTCTTGATGGAATCGCTCGCCTCCCAGCAATAAAAAGTTCTTGATTTTCATTTTTGAACTATGGAAAAATCGCCAACTCTCGTGTTCTATAAGTTGTTATTTTAACTCCGGGCGTAAGTAAGCTTTCCTTTTAATCTGGAGCTAAAAGTTGAGGTGGTTCTTTTGACAAATGAAGATCACGTACCAAATCATTTAGTTCCTCCTAAGTAAACTGTCATGGGATTGGCAAACTGTCCTCGTATTCACTTTCACTGGTAGATTCTGTAGTAGGCTGCATATTTTTATTATGTGGTAATGGTCGTCTTGCTGACTCTAAATCAGGATTATTTCTTGTAGTGATTAAAGCCTTTCATACTCACAACACAAAAATAACAATCGTCATTATGGTTTTTTGGTTCTATCCACACCATACGAATACCAAAGTTTTCTTACCTATTGTTCATTGCCATAGTGATTCCATACATGTTTCACGCACTTTATGGGGAATCCGAGACTCCTGTTTTCCAACTGCAAAACCAAAATTACAAAAATATGCGAACTTCCTTCTTCGACAATACTCTCTCAGCAACTAACCAAATAAACAATATCTGCTGATATATGTCCAAGATGGCCTTGGCCTTGACAACTCACATTTACTTTCAGCCAATGAGAGCGCACTTTAAGGTGCTACGCCGAAAAAGCCGGCAAACATCGAACGTAATTTCAAGTTTTAATGATGAATTTATCTATCAGGTGTAGTTGTAACCAACATAAAAAATAATTGAAAAAAGAAAAGATTCTCTCAAATCGCTTTTTTATATGATTACCTTGTACTATAAAGTGAACGGATGCTGGAATTAATACTATATATACTAACACAAACATAAAATGTATGGTTAGATACGACTGTTGCATAGAAAAACAATCAAATGTTTCATTTTCGAAACGTTGAAGCACGCATTTACGCCTTATTATTTTAATTACAATATTCTTTAATTATCAAAATTTAATTTAATAATTCCATAATTTATACTATTAATTCTGTCTTTCTCTCTACTAATATTACTTTATGAGTCGTCACAAATCACAAGTTGTTTACAATAATTTATATTTTGAGAATATTTTTTTGTAAAAAAACACCCAAAGGTCGTGCACAATACAAATTATATGGAATGCAGTAGTCGAAATTCACAATGTTATCCATAACATCGATAATGATCATCGTTAAGCTAAACATAAAAGCATCAAGTTGTTGGAATGGCATTCCTGTGAACGAGTAAACAAATAGGCAGACAAAAAGGCGTATTTAGAAATTCAAATATAAACAACACAGGATCATATTTATTTAAAAGTAAGTCAGAAGCTATTCTGAAAAAAATAAGCAAGAAGATGAACTCCAAAAGCTAAGAAAAACAACTAGAGAGGGCTTATAAGAAAGATCTGGAATATTAGCTTGAAAGGAAGAACAGGATTTAAAAGATAGATTTCAAAGGAAATATACACCACCCGTTACAGTAAGTGTGTCAAAATTAATGTAAGTGGATCATTGAAAGCAATAGACAGGACTTGTGGTTTTCGTCTAATTTGATTTTAATTTTAGAAAACATATCAATACTTATACATATTGTCATGAATAATTTTGCAAGAATGTCTAGAAGTTTAGATTACATTTACAGGTAGTGTATGTATATATATGTCAATTCAAAGTCATATCAACCTGATTTCAAAGTTGTAGGTAATACCCCTCTCAGTATATATATTGGTATATGCTTAACATACCTGATTCTGTATTCTTCTTCACTGCTGCTTCACTGCATTCACCTTCACTTACCTAATTAAATATAAATTAACAAGGAATAAACGTACTTACATATACTTAATTAAGCTTGAGATCATTTAGTACACGCCATGTTATCGGTATTGTCGTTAAGCTTATTAGTTTTTCTAAGTGTCAGTGTCCAAGAAGATGGTTTGGAGATTGTACATGTTGTAAGTATATTTCCAAATGAATTTATAAAAAAAAATTACGATTCCTCTAATGAAGTTCACTAAAATTTCCTTGTACTTGGTCTTATGCAGGATAAGTTTTTTCTTGGAATTTCTGGAAATCCTTAGAAGACAGAGAGAAATACATTTTTATAAAACTAATTTAAAACTATTTACGTATATTTCACAAGAAAACTCCGATTCTTTCTTGACTTGCAAAAAAATGAAAATCTCTCGTTTCTTCTTTATTGTTACATTTAGCAAAACAATTTGTTAGATGTTCATATGGTACATAATAATCTGTTACTAATACTTACAATACACAAACAAAAAATTATTTGCATAGATATTCAAAAAATCCTTTGACTAAATAATAGAACTCGTTTTATGAACTGTTGCAATATTCAACGCTTGTGGATTGGCAACCTTTTTTTTCGCAAAGAGCTTAATTAATTTAGATGTTAATTATCTTTGGGTATGCCGGTTTTTACTTTTCTTTAAAATTAAACACAGAATTATTTTTATTCCTGTGTATTTAAAACAAATTAACAAAATCTTCGAAATTCCAAAACAAGCAATTTTGAAAGATTTTCAGATTTCCATTTAAATTTTTAATAATAAAGTTTTTTAAATACTAAACACAGACAAAAGTACAAACAAAATAAAAACAAAGTTTAACTGACACACAGTGCAGTGGTGTAAATAGATAAGAAATATTTTCGCATAACCAAAGGTAATGTAACAAAATTACTTATTTTTAGAGGAAAAATAATTATTAAAAAAAAAACAATTTTTGTTGTTTGTAAGTTAAATATTATCATGATTTCTGAAAAAGAAATAAAAATAATTCCGAAACGTAAAATGCAGTGTTTAATTTAAAAGAAAAATAAAAAACGAGAAAAGAAACAGTTAAAGAAAAGGAGGAGGAAAGCTCTTCACTTTCTATTTACCAAAATAATATTTAAGGAGTCTCAGATCAGTAACTTGAAATTCTTGAAAACGGAGCCTGAAGAACGCTTACTTATCTTTGCTTGAAAATATTGGTAAAATACACTGCAATTCAATTATCTATTACCAATTTTTAAATAGTCGTAAATTATAGTTATAATATACAAGTAGAAAATAATTTTAAACTTTCTTACGTACAAATCAACATTTTCAATTGCTCAAACGACATACTGGGATATCAATTTATTTAACTTAGATGAATAATAAAATTAAAACTTCTACTGCACAGAAAAACAACAGCAATATGTGGTTTCTAGAGAAAGTTCGCTAAATTCGTTCAATAAACGTAATCGTCACGTTACGTTGCAGCTGAACAGTTTCAACTGATTTCTAACTTTGTCTTTAATAAAATTCACATTCGAAAATGTCGCTTTTAATTGAATATAGTTATCGGGCAAACTATTCCCAGTACCAAAGATAACTTGATCTTGCCTTTTAGGATCTTCTATCTCAAACCATTCAGGCTGTGCAGTGAATGTAGATATTTGTCTCCCTAAATTTTTTAAAGTCCACGTTTCCTTGATTTTTAAATCTGCTTGTTCTACTTATAAAATTGTTTGGTTAATATAAGTAAAAAATTTAGATCACCCAAATTAATTGCTTTCCTCTTTCTAACCTCTTTAAATCTTACACAAAATTTGTTGCCAAATTCCGATTTTATATTTACTATGTGATAAGTGAAATTCAAAATTCTTTAAAAAAATTTTTTCGTTTACTTAAACATAAGACTGTACCTTGTTATATCCACATTATTTACTAACTTAAAAATAGCCGCAATTACGGATTAGAACGCAAATAATACAAAGTACCTTAACCTTTGCAAAAATTAAAACTTTATTCAAATAAAAGGAGCCGTTTTTATATTCACGGACTAGACATAAAAAAAAAGATTAGAATAGCAATAAAAAATTATTTTAAATATAGGACCCTTGCGATGCAAGTATTATATCGTTTCCATCTCAGGCGCTACTACTATTTTTTTGAGATTTGGAAAAAAAATAAACACAGGGAGCTAGATCTGGACTATAAGGTGGATGGTCAATTTCAATGAAGCCATAATTACCAACGGCTGCTTTTGAAAATCTTGACTTGTGGAATAGCATTGTTGTGGAACAACAGGACATCTTGCATCATCAGTTTTCCGCAGCTTTTCACATTTATACTTTTATTTAGATAATCAATCATAAAAATTCTTTGACAATCCCAAAAAATAGTTGTCTTTATTTGTGCTGCAAAAGAGGTGACTCAAAACTTTCTTGGGAATAATAAGAAGATTGATAATTAAATCTGTTTCGTCTCCACAAAGCGCTAAAATTGTTCACACGTCTCCATCTAGACACCAATTTGGAATAGTGAAAGCATTTGTGTAACCCTCCTACACTAACTTTTGTCATTCCAAGACACTCGTGTAGATTTCTGAAAACCGTGGTTTCTAAAACTAATAAAGCTGCCAATCGTGGCTTCTTTAATCTTGAATCCTCCAGTACCAAGCACGCAAGGTTTCTTTTTCATTAGCATCGAAAGCGATCACGTAAACTGGTCGACCTGGACGAGGATCACCATCCAGCGATTTTCGACCATGTTTCAACAATTTTCACCAAATCGCAAATAGTCGACTTTGAATACAACTAAAATTTTTCACGGATAACATTTTGAGATTTTCTTTATTTCGTTAAGTTATTTGGTTATTTTGTTAACCTTCTCGGGCTTTAATGACCCACCAATTTTTCGCAATGCGCAGGTGTAATACTTTTCCACACTGACTCTATTTTGGTTTCAAGTGAAAATTTGGGACAACAATCCCGTGTTTCTTTAGCAACATTTATAGTCAAAATTACAACACGTTCATTTAATTCAATAAAATATGTAACTCCTCTGACAAAAATTATGTTGTAGTCACATATTTTACTATATTTCTTGTTATATGCGTACAAAGATACTTCCAGGGGTATCGAAAAGTTGAAAAAGGAACTATGCACGTATTCAATTAATGAAAAGCAATGTTTATCCTTTAAAATTAGCATTAGAGTGATGACGGTATGTAATTTGAAAACATAATCTTTTTAATAATTATATCATTTTGTCAGGCTGCAATACCCTCTTACAGATTTCCATTTGCCCATTTTAAACGGGATTTTCTATTTATATGGAAAAAGAGCGGCTTTTTTATTGGCTTACAAACCGTTAATCCTGCGCTATTTAAACGCCTTCTAACGCTATAGCCGAAATCTTTCATCCCATCCCAAATAGACGGTACTCTCTGACTGGGTCGTCTGCTTCCTGGCTTTATATCTTTATAAAATCCAGTACTCTTTTAACTATTTATGGCTAAGTGAATACGACCACGTGAACAAAAATTCTTGAGCAGTTTTAGTTGAGTAGTTTTAGTTTAGCGAGGTACTTGTAGACATCAAAATTACAATTTGTGTCCTTGGCTTCACTTAGCTATTTTGCCATAGCAATTACAAATATTGAAATACTGATAGTTGCAATTTACATGCATATTTTTTTGATCTCAAGTTTTAATTGTCACGCAATTGGTTCACAAAAAAAATTAACATTAATCGAATATAATAAATAAAGAAAAATGACAAAAACAATTTTATTTCTTGTTAAAAAGAGAAATGTATCAATCGGAACGTCGAAACTAAATTTAAATGCTATAACTTATAAATAAATAAGATTGCTACTCTAAAGATTGTTATTGTCGAATTTAATATTATTGGCCAAGAAAAGGAGCCAGGAGAAGACTGTGTCCAAGGTTTCCAACATCGACCATAAATGTATAGGCAATAAAATCCTCAAATATACGGTTTTTTTTTTCTTAATTAAACGGCTACCTCTTTAAAATTAAGTTCATCAAGTGTATCCAGTTTAATTAAGAACTTATTGCAAAACGCGTATGTACAATTCTTCCGCAGGGAGCATTCGCAGTTTTCCATAGTACGTAAACAGATATGTATATATGTCTACATCCAGAGAACAAAATGCTTTAATTTAACAAAACCCACTTTGTTATAAAAAAATTATTACATTAACAATGTATTTCTAGCTGGTAGCAATATTAAAAATCTACAAATTTCTCAAAAACAAGGAAAATAAATAACCTTATGGTTATTTAAATTTTAAATTATGTTTAATGCAGAATAATGGTCACTATATTTGCACTTATTTAGTAAATAAAAATGCATGTTTTAGGTACGTTTTTATGCCGATTTTGCGTTCGTTGGTTCATTTTGTTTTTACAGAACAGTAAAACAATGGTACAAACGATAAACAGGCAATAGCATGAAAAGCGGATACAATAGCTTTTGTTCCAATGCTGCAGCGTCTATTGCTTTAGTATAAATTGTTATTTAGTGTTATCAACTTAAAGTTGTTTAAGTACCATAACAATAATGGTTTACAGTTTGCAAGAAAGGGTTGAAATTGTATTAATTTATGAAGTCGAAAATTAATGTGCTCAACGTACTGCCGCAATTTTAACGAAAGGGATCCGGATATAACATCGCATCTCATAAATATGTTCTAAATCTTATTGACAAAATTATTCAGACTGGATTTGTTGCAAATGTAAAACATAACCAGCCGAGAGTTTTAAATGAAGTCGCTCAAGTGTTGGGTCGTTTCGACATAAATCCTAATACTTCATTACGCCAGATTTCTGCGGCAACTGTAATTTTCTTGAGTTCTGTTAATAAAATTACAAAACTTCATAAATTCCATTCTTACAAATTCTGTAAAAACAAATTGAATCAATGAGCATAAAATCAGCATAAAAACGTACCTTAATCATTAACTAAATAGCTACAAAACAAACCAAACCAAAAGGTTTTCTTGAAAATCTCGAAAGCGAATCGATCAACTTCAAAAGTTAAACGCAATAATGTTCTGTTCAAAAGACCATTAAAACGGAGGCAGGAGGGTAAAGTGGGTGAGTCAATTTTTGCATGAAATGTGTCCCCCTAGTACTTCTTACGTGCTTCAGGAAATTTTTTATAAATTTCCAGAATTACAGAAATTTAGGGTGCGAAGTTTTTAAATGAAAACATTAAACACATTAGCCTAGCTTTGAAAATGTACAGCAGGCAATAAGCGTGCGCGCTCTATATAACAAATTATTTTGAGAATGAGATACTTTTTTTAATTCAATAGTTGCTATGGCTAAGGTTTCCTCTGAAGTCAACTAGTTTTGAGTTAATTTAATCTTTGTGTTGCTATACTTTTTAGAATTATACATCAGAAGTATAATTATGGGAGATAATGGAAACTTAATACTTTCCAATAATAATACATTTAGTTTATCACATACAGAGCGTTCGAAATTTAAAATCCAATTTATGGATGTTCAAATCAAGGAAATCGAATTTATTTTAATAGAATGTACTGTACGAGTACACACTACTACGAGCAAAATCGTAATTATCATCACGTGTCCCTACACCCATCTTGTTAGTTTAGGAGTTACAAACAATTATTTGTATCAACTACAATTTTACAATAAATAACCATGGAACTTTAAAGCAACCGTTAACCTGAAGATTGGTTATGACTTCCGGTATAGCCGATATAATAATTCGAACGGATGCGCTTATTCCGTGCTACAAATTTTCAGAACTAGGCTAAGATGCTAACTACGGAAACGTTTTATAGACGGATTGCATTGCATGGAAAATCCTTTATGCCTAAAGGACTCAGGGAAGAAAATCCTTTAAAGATAATTTCAATAGCATTATAGCAATGATTTTCTATTATAAATGCGGGTAATTGAGCGAGCTCTGCAATAATTTTCCTTAAAGTATAAGAAAAATTCACTAGAGGTTGTGTAATGTATACTATTATTACCAAAATTTGTTTGAATTACAGAACATTTCAGCATATTCTTTTGCTCAATTGATATTTAACAGAAATTAAATAAAATTATCTATAATAATAATAATAATACTTTGCTATAATTTTGCTATTCTGTGTTACCGATTCAAAGAAGATTTAATGATTCACTGAATTAATAAATCTTCCCTGTATTTTTCGGCATTACATAATTTAAAATGCGAAATGCTATTACTTTTTTTAACGCCAGTTATCTTAAACGTTTAAAGTGCTAGAATAGTGATCAACATTTTACTACACTTTAGAGCTTTCAGCAACATATGAAAAAACATCGTTGCCTAGTATGATTCATATTACTCCTTTGTTTCACCCTGTATATTTTCCCGAAAATTCTAGACATTTTTTTCCTTGTACCTAAAATGCCTCCGTTAGTGAATTATATACGAAACTGTATTCGTTTCAATATGGAAAACGCTGCAACGAAATATTATAAACTTTTGTTTCTATAAATATATTTCTTAAATATAATGTATGCAAGTTATTTCTACTACAATTCCAACATCTACTTGAAATGACCATCGTCCTCCTACGTTGTCTACAAAATTAACGAACAGCTATAAATAATAAATAACGAATACGAGCAAATAGATGAAAAGATTTGTTCAAAGCATCGTACACATATGTTTTTTCAACAGTAAAAAAATAAGAACTTACTGAAACTTATTTAAAAAAAAGTTCTTAACGAAACATATAACTTGGACATATAAAATACTACTCCGGAAATAGAAGAAATCACATTACACCTTATATGCAGGAAAATTATTACTTGGAGTAGAAATTGCAATTGCAGTTATAAGATCATTTTTACAGATTATTTTAAATGAATAGAAAAATAAAAGTTTATAGTGACGCATGACTTTACGAAATTTTGCAAAGAAGAACTCAATTTAGGTATAGGAAAATGCTTACAAAGATATCGGGCGTTAAAAAAATTACATTTCGCAGAAATCCTAAATTTTCTCCAAAACTAAACGAACTGACACAAATTGAAGAAAGGGATGCGGAAACGTAGTGTTGCATTTAAAAAACCAAACTTGTATCACGAGCAAGGAAAACTGAATGCCCTGTATAATATAATTTTATGTTGTGAAGAACTTATCTCCGAATAATTTTTATTTGAAAACTTTTTCTCTAAATTCCTAACACGTTTCTTAACCTAACTATAAATTACTATATTAAATGAGAAACAAATTTAGTGTTATTGCTTCTAATGTTATTGTTCTAGCAATTTAAGATAACTGTAGTAATTGCAGAAGAAATGTCTCAGTGTGTCTATTACATTATAGACATTATAGATCTGTTTGTCAACTTCAAAGCAATCGATTTTAGATTTTCAGGCACGGCGAAAAGAATCCAGATGTAAAACATACATATCCCAAAGATCCTTACAGGAATGCAACATTCAAAACCTTTTCACATGGTCAACTCAATAACGTAATCCAAAATCATTAAAAACAATCTACCTATTTCTATTAACTTATCTATATTTATCCATTTGTAGGTAGGAAGACGTACTATGTACGATTTGGGTCAAGCTCTACGAAAGCGTTACGACAATTTCTTGGGAAAAACTTACTTGGAAGACCGAGTAGAAGCTTGGGCATCACCGTATCCAAGAACAAGACTTTCTCTCCAACTTGTGATGGCTTCGTTATTCACACCAAGCGAGGAGGAGAGGTGGCACAAGAAGTTAGTCTGGCAACCTACCATATTCCACTCTCCAAAGCGACATGAGGATAAAGTAAGTTCTTCCAGAAAAGAAAGAAGTTCTAAAACTGTAACTCCCAATTTTAGTTATTTCTGAATATGCTAGGATCAGAATACAGTGAAGAATACAGCAAAGTTTGTGCATCTGATGAGGTACAATCGACGATAAAGAAGTACAGCGATTGCATGAAGTATATCGAAAAGCATAGTGGATTTAACGCTAAATGCACCCGAGCAGCATATGCGTTGTATGTCATATTGGATGCTGAGGTAGGATAAATTTATTGAAGTTTTTTTCGTCTAAAACATTTCTAAAAAACATTCACAGGAAGATGCGAATTGGACTTTACCGAAATGGACGCATCAAGTATATCCAGAACCATTAAAGGAACTTGCCCTCCTGGAATATAAAGTACAAGCCTACACTAACAAACTTAAAAGGCTTCTTATAGGTATTTAAAAATATTCGTCGGCAGTGTTGCCAGATGAGGCAACTTATCGCGGTTTAGGCTGCTTTTAAAATATGTTTGTCATATTTTTTTCAAGAATCGCATCACCGGCTTTTAGCTACCTTTAAGAACTTGCACCAGTCGTTCCACGCTCTTTTTGTATATTGATACAGTATCTGATTGCACCATGAGATACGTTCGTTCTGTAAAGGTCGTTTAGTATGATGCCATACTAACAAATTTTAACATCATTATAATGTTGTTTTTATATATAAAAGCAAAAGATTCTGCATATTTAATGAAATTATCATCAAAATATAGTTTCTAACTTCTAGTATTGTACAATAATGTGGAGTCTGCGCTTCAGGAAGAAAGGGAGGTACTTCCGAGGATCAAAATGAGTAAAATAAGGCCACATGTTTAAGCCTAATTTCAAGTATTACAGAGATGGTTTTGTCTTTTTTTTTCATTGTAACCTTGAAATAATAGTATTAATTAATGTTTGACATAGTACTAATTGTTTAATTAGTTTAAGCTTAATTGACTAAATACATGTTTTTTTAGTTAATACAAGCAAGTAATGCTACATACCTTTAGTTACAGAAAGTATGCCGGCACGGTTTTCAATTATGGATATTGTCATGGTAACGCAACTAATGTACTCGATGAATATCGTCGTCGCTTTCCGGCTCGAAGAATTCCAAGTAGAAAAAAAATGTTTCAGATCCTGCACAATCCTTGCACTTGGAAACGTTCCTGTGTCTTCAGCAATTATAAATACACGTTTCTACTTGTAGCAAATATTCTACTTATGGTAGAAGAGAATCCCGACATACGACAAGAACAAGACGTCTCGCAACCCAATTTCAGAAGAGACACACAGTCAATTGAAGATTGCCGAAAGAAAATGGTTTGCATTCTTTTCATATTCGACCAGTTCAAAGTCTTGATGAAGATTACAATTTTGTAATTAGATACGTCAAGATCGAAAACTATACAAATACATTTTATCTCCAATTCTCTGTCGATAGAGTAAATAATAGAGTAAATAATTACGAAAGATAATTACGAAAATCCACATGTAATAGTTGAACAAAACTTTCAAAATCGTTTTAGTTTCAAGCTATGTGCGGTATGTTGGACGGTCAATTATTTGATCCATTTGTACTGCGCGGTCACCTTACGGTAAACTGGTTTTTAAATTTTTTAGAGGTTCACTTGACAGAAATTAGAGAAGATTTAGCATTAAATGTTAGACAAATCGTGTGTTTTCAGCACGACGGGATCCCTGCACACCTGAACATCAGAAATTTTTTAAATGCTCGCTTTTCCCGATCATTAAAACTTTTTTGAAAATCAAAAAAACAACTGTACAAATATTTTTATAAACAACACAATTACGGCACCCTCCGCACCACAGAAGTTTAATTTATTATATAGTAATATAATAAATAGTCCGGGACGGCCGTTTCGTTTATATGTTGTGCCACAACATATAAATGAAACCGGGCATAGTATCAAATTAGAAGACTTAAAATTGATTAAAAACGTAACGTTGCCGCGAGAATTAGATGCGTACGAGACAGTTTACATAAAAAATAATAAAAAACTGATGAACAGAAAAAACGGCCCGTTGTCGTACTCTGTCCTTTTTGACCTTTTGCAGTAGGCTGGCACTTGTTCATATTTTGGGTTATAAAAGAGATCTTCCCGTCTATTTAGCCGCGTTTTTCACATGTCGTCGCTTAAGACGCGTAGAGGGTAGAATTATGCACTTGTAAATTACAATATTTCTTCTGGGAAGAAGGGATAGTTCATGCATGTTATTTTTCGCACGTCGTAGCTTCAAGGCGTGCAGGAGGTAGAAATAGGCACTTGTAAAGAATATCTGTTCTAAGAAGTAGGAATAGTACATGCATGTTTAGTTTTAGAAAAAGTTTTTTCTCACTTCATTCGGTCACCGATTGATTATGAGGACCATTCGTGTCCTCCAAACGGCCGTCCCGGACTATTTATTATATTACTACATAATAAATTAAACTTGTGTGGTGCGGAGGGTACCGATACTTATGTGTTGTTTACCATACTACGCCACAGTCCTTGCTATCATTATTAAATATTTTTATTCTTATTTCGTCTGCTAGAAAACATAGAAAATTTGATTCTATCCAGTTTCAAAAATAATATCAGGTAAATAACACCCTCCATTGTCAATACATTGATTCAGCCGAAATTGGCAGTTTCGGCTCTGATGTTTGAAAAGTGTCGGAGTGATTTGGGGAAACCCCGCACAAAATAATCGTAAGGAGTTAAATCAGGCCAGTGCGTAGGTAGGTTTACTTCCTTTCCAGAGAGATCAGTCGCCCAGGGAAGGCTTGTCTTAAAAAATGTATGGAATTGAACAATGTGTGGTTTCAGCAGGATGGGGAATGTGGCTCCATCTTGTTGAAACCACACATTGTTCAATTCCATTTCTTCGAGAGCAGGCAAAAAAGATCAGTTGTCAAGTAACGATCTGGATTTATGGTTATAGCACGACCATTTTCTTAAGAAAAATACAACTAATTAATAATTTTACAATTAGAGTACTTACAAATCGTCAAAAGGTGCGAGATCAGCTACATACAAGGCAAGAAGCTGCTCTAATTTTCGCACCTTATTAACCCACCTTAAAAACGAACTAACCTAACATAATCTATATTCGAGTACTTAAATGCGTCAATTTGCATGTCCCCTACATTGGAAAAGAACGAGAAAAAATTTGTTTCCTTAAGTAATGGGCGAAAGATGACGTGTTAAAGTTCTAAAGGAGACCGGTAGAGCATTATAAAGCTTCACAATATTACAGGAATGAGACGTATTAAGAAGTTCAGAATAATCGGAAGGAAACCTAGCATTGATGGTATGTACATCGGTTTCAAACTACCTTCCGGTACAAATAGCTAGGCTTCTGTAATGTATGATGATTGTTTGTTAAGACAACCTCTAACATAGAAATGCGCCTCGTCAAAGAAGGCCACTGGGTAAGGTGCCAATCAGCTGCTTACATGATGTTTGACCACAACCACTTTGTATGGGTGCAAATGGAGTTCAACGTGAAAAATTCGACGAAGAGAACATGTCGACATGCCGAACCCCCGTAAATATGCATGTTTACTGGCAGAACGCAGCATAGCAGTTTCTGGGGGTCCTTTCTTTCCTATGGACACACTCCCCGTTCCCATGAAGGCATTCTCTCATAACAATGAGGAACACGGGCTCCCGGAAAAATTTCGAAATGACCACGACAGACACGTTGTACCGCGATGACGGAGTAGCCGTCAGAAAAATGCGCTTCTACGGCAACAGCGCGCTTCTCCCTTGATCAAAGTATTTTTGCGACTGAACCGGATGATGGGTCAAATTTCCCATTGTTTCTCTCGTTAAAGCCTGCCCCACCTCTCCGTGGCCAATACTAACTTCACTGCGCTCTCTTCCACACGATATCCTTTATCTTCGAAAATAATCTTTAATTTGTTATTCGTTTGTAATAAATACTGTCCTATTTAAAACATCAAATTATTGTTTATTTCCGTAATAGTTAAGAATCGGATATAAACATATTGGTTTATTTTACTTATTTTGACCTTCTGAATATACCCCTTACTCATGAAACACCTTGTATGGGGTTGTTCTAAACGGACTCAATATTGTCTCTCGTCAGTATATAAGTTGTTAGTTACTACTAGTACTACTAACTAAAAGTAAACTAAATGTTGGCGCTGATAGACTCTATCGCTAAAATTGTTGGACGGTATAAGGACAATGCAAGTAAGGTAGTGACAATAATGTTTTCAAGTTGATTGAACTATTTTGAGTGGTCATATTCATTGATAAAGATTTTACGCTTACAAGAACCTTTGTGTTTTAGCACAAAGCGCGTGAATATAATATCAAGTGCTAAAAACTAACTAGGGATAACGTGGTAACAAAACTAAAGAAGAAATAGAACCTACTTTAAGCGTGTCATAGTGCACAGCATCCATATAGTTGAATACTCTGAAATATGCGACTTTTGGGCTACTTTTGAGTAGGCATCACGTTCCAATATAATCTAGCAGCACTGTTAACCCCTTAAATCCTATTATAAATCGTATTGTAGGTAACTTATTTTTAAAAATACTCAGCGATACTGAAAATAGAATAAATCTAAACTCTCCACTGAAATTCCACCTCTATTCGGCACATGAATCCAATGTTTACCAAACATTAAACTTGCTAGGATTTGGAACAATGAAGCCGCACCATCCAAGTTATGGGGCCTGTATTATTATTGAAGTACATAGAATAAACGACGAGTATATACTAAAGGTATACAATAGTAATTCTTATATGGAAGAAAATTTTACAAAATAACTTTTTTAGGTTTTCTACAGGTCCAATAAATACGATGATTTGAAACTGATAAACAGTCAACGTGGAGAACACTATATAACTTACGAGGATTTTAAAACCCTTGTACGGGAAATACATCGAGATTCTAATTCTTCCAGTAAGCTTGCCGTAAATAGTGTCTGGATATTATTTTATATTATATTCATGTATCTACTTCTATAATACTGTTTTTTTTTTACATAGGTTAACAAAAATATAAATGAATAAACATGATTTCTTATAATTCAGTTATGAACTACTATTCATAACTGCATAAAAAGTAGTTTAACAAGTTGCAGCGATTACCCGCCATTAAAGTTGGCGTAGTGAATATATTCTAGTTATAAATAGAGTATGATGACGATGATTCAGTGTGTAATCTAGCGTTCACTTTGTTAGATAACGATTCATTTATTTCATTTTGCCAATATTACATTACTGTGCTTGTGTGTGGATGAAACAACTGATTGTAATAAAAGATCTGTACTTAATGTTGCGCAAACCGAAACATCAATCGTCATCTTCAATTTTATTAGCTTCTAGACGAATAAAAGAACGTACTGCCCAAGTAATTTCAAAAGTGGTGTTAAGCACATTGGAAAAAATTGAAATATCCAGAGATCAAGTCTTATGTTTATGACAGGTGGTGCCGCAACCATGCTTTCTGTAGGCCGGTCTCTTAAGGAACAGTGTGGTAACTTTTTACATATTACATGTAAAATTCATGCTCTACATCTTGTGGTAGAGACAATTCGTAGGTATCATCCACAGGTGGATGCGCTAAATGCGAGTACAAAAGCAGTGTGAAACCCCAAAACGTATTTGCGAATTTCACAGACTATTTTCTCATACCCCTGAACCACTACAATCGATCCTTACACGTTGTGGAATATGATTACAAACGGCATTTTACTATCGTAAATATTTTGAGAGTATAAAGAAGGTGGGTTCCGATAGAATGTGCAGCTATGTCAGAAAAAATTTAAAGATAGTCAAGTTAAAAATAGAAAAAATACAAGATAATCACTGTGGTTAGAGAAATCACTACAAATTGTGAAAGATGTACACTGCCGTTCAGAGAAGTTCAGTCGTTTATTAAAAAACATGAAAAGGTTACAGAAACAAACGAAACTAAAAACAAAATGCAATTTTATTGTATGTCCAGGTAAAAAAGACAAAAGTAAATAAATAAAAAGTTATTCTGGCCTAATATAACATACTGAACGTTATATTTTTTTTCATCGAAAAAACCTTCTTTGCTGTTAATCACCGCTCGAACTATTCTAGGCATTCTTTCGATAAGTTTTGTTAAAATGGATTGTGGAATATTAATCCATTCATGTTGCAGAATATTCCGTAAATGTTCTTGTGAAGTTGGACATATTTTTCGGATCCTCTTGTCCAGTTCATCCCACAACAACTCTATAGGGTTCAAATCTGGGCTTTGTGGGGGCCATGTCATTACTTTCAGGGTGTGCCGTTCTTCTTGCTCCTTTAGATAGTTCTTACACACTAACGCAGTGTGTTTTGGGTCGTTGTCATACATGAATGTAAAGTTACGGCCTATTATACGCAATCCTGATGGCACTGCATGATTCTGGAGTATTGCAAAATAATTTTCCTTCCTCATTACACCCTGCACTCTGCATAAATATCCCGTCCCAGCAAAGGAGAAACATTCCCACACTAACACAGAACTACGCCCTTGCTTCACTGTAGGCACAATGCAGTTCGGGATCACTTTTCGGTTTTAGATCTTCGGACATAAACTCGTCGATTTTGCCTAAAAACCTCTCAACTTTGACTCGTCACTCCAAAGCGCGTGTTTCCAATCATCTAACGACCAATCTAGATGAGAACGGGCCCACTGTAGCGGTTTTGCTCTGTTGCCCCGACGTAATAAGGGTTTTCGAATGGCAATGCGTCCATGAAGGTCCGCTTGTTGAAGTCGACGTTTTACCGTACTCGCGGGAACTCCACGGCCGCGATTGACTTCGGCTGCTATTTGTGACGCTGTTAATTTTCTATTGCGTTTGCTTAATAATACAATTCTCGAATCTTCAGCTTTTGTTGTTTTCCTAAATGCTCCAGGATGAACACGATTTTCTATAGTTCCAGTTGTCCGATATCGCTTTATGTTGTCATTTACTGTTGAACTTCTCATATTTATTTTTTCAACAATTTGTCGCCCCGAATATCCTTCTTCAAACAGCGTAATAATGCGTGAAGGTTTTTCTACACTGCTAGGCTTGCCACGTGCCATTTTTAAGTCAATTTTGATGCACACCAACACACGTTCAACAGTAAAATGAAGCAAATTTATTCTTTACGCCTATGATAAATAAACAAGAATGATACTGCGGTATGTTTCCTAAATGTATTGTTCGTTAATAATCCCCAAACGACCCGTTTCAAAAGATCGGTACTTCCGAGAAATTCTTGGAATGATAATAAAAGCGACTTTATTGTGGTTGTCGCAATATTTCTACTTTACATAATAATTTATGGCTTTAATCCCTTAGAAAAGAGTGTATGCTTAATATTTTTCTAATTTTATGTATTAATAATTATATACAGTGTGATATAATAGATTTTTGTATGACCGAACTTCACTGAACGGCAGTGTACACGCACAGCTTTGTTCGGTAGAAGACGCAAAAAATTACTGTGTTCTAATTAAGTTTGAAAGTGTTTTAGACAAAGATTCAGATTTTGCCACATTTAGACAAATTTGTGAAGGTTCGTCTACAGATGCGTTAAGTTGTTTCAAAGATTTTTTTAATTATGCAAATATAACATCACTAAATGTAGAGCGATCATTTTCTTTCTACAAGAACATATATTCCTCACGGCGGTCGCGTTTGGCAAAAATAACTTAGGAAACGCACCTTATGTTAAAAATATCTAATCTCGCTTCTCCAGTTTTCCAACTCACAGAAGACGCTTAAGAGAGTAAGTTTTGGCAATTTTCCGTGTTCACTCAGTAACACAGAGATAATTTACCGAGGTTGGTTCATAATCTACAAAAACCATCTTAAAAACTCTTTTGTATCTAGCACCGGAATGTTACCGTTCGCCATATATTTCTGCATACTGACTCTCTTCACATGCAAGAGTCCATTCGTTGGCTACGCCGATAGTGCGCACCCGAACTTGCCCACTCTAGTTATAAATCTTTGAAAGCTATGCATAAAAAATGAACTAATGCGATCTCGTTTTGCAGAATATCATTTCTACAGTGATCAATGTGTGCGGTACGCTGAGAAGAGTGTTTAGTAGCCCTAATTGAATCTCTAATAATCGCAGGTGAAAAGCTTAATAAAGTAGAGGACAGATTATTTTTTAATGAGAAACACAAACATCCTGTAATGTTATAATACATCTATTTCTCTAATAACAAAAATAATCTTAACGGTCCACTTTCTTACCTAAGTAAGAAAGAGCCATTTTACTTGCTTTAAGAATGCATATAGTTTTATGTAGTAAGATTACCGTAACTCTAATTTGAATATATTGAATTTTCCTTGAAACAGTAGATTACGTCATATAGGTATTTTATATATGTATCTAATTCGAATAACATTATTTCGGTTCAAAGTCAAAACTATCTGAATGTATCAGTTTCAAAACAGTGGTACGTAACTTGAATTCAGTATCTAAAATTGAATACATTTTTATATGTGTAGATAACACAGATGTGGCAGAAGCTGAAGCAACTTTAAAGAATAAATTAAAAGCAAATAGCACTATTTTATAAATTCATTACATGTTGTCTACTATTCAGAGCAAGTAAGACACCAGACTAAAAATTAGTACTGAAACAATTTTACAGTTTCTTATTCTCATTTCACACTCAAGATTTGTCGACTTTAAGTAAATTAGCATTAATATGCTCTTTTTACTATTTTTGAACTAAATACAATTTTACAAAAATCCAAATTCAAATGAACTAACTGTAGATTTATAAGACTTGTTCTACTACTCGTAACTATCTACTTAAATCGAAAGGAAAACTATCTAGTGCAATATGCTAATTTATTCTAGAAGTAAATTGCAAACTCAACGATCCAATTAGATAATTTTGTTCAAGAGAAATACCCGTTTTATAAGTGCCAATCTGTATATGGAGGTTGATAATTGCTCTTTAACTTGTATTTAAATTGTTGTGTATGAGATTCTTGTTAAATTTTACCTTTTAACATATCGATAGATATCTAAACTGTATGTACCTGCTAAGCAAGAGTCAATAATATTGCAATTTAAGTAATAGGCACAACAAAAAATTTGCAAATTATGCAAATATTATGGACAATAATATATTATGGAAAAAAATAAAAAAAATAAACGTATTAATGGTATAATCATTGTTAAAAATAAACTAATGCAGCGGTTGAAGCAATTTGGGTTCTGCAAGTTGATGAATATCCGGAGCAAAAATTATAGTTGATGCCCTTAAACACTTCTGCAAATCACCATCAGTCAAGGAAGATTTCTCTGAACCCTTAATTGCCTTCAACTTCGAAAGCGTCTGCTCACAAATATATATTGTGCAAATTTCCGAAACTCGCCAAAAGTTAAATCTAAATTTTTGTAAAAAATCTATAAAATTTCAGCGGTTACTTTCGTCCATATCCTGAGAGAATGTATTTGATTACGTTTCAATAGATTCAATTTGAAGCTTTTCTGGAACGCCTTCAACTTGTACTTCAAATAGGTTCGCAACAATACACAACAGCAGCGAATTTTGCGGTTATATCTTTCAAGCGATTTTTAAATTCATTGCCAGCTTTCAATTTTGTGAGTAAATTTGTAAATTCTTGTTTTGAGAACGAAATGTGTAATTTTAATTGATTCTTTGTGCAACATTCAAAGTGTACAAAATTGTCAATCGGCCATGTTCCATGTGAATAGCTTTAGTTTTGATTTAAATCCACTGATGTCGTTGAGTAGTTCAAATATGAAGCCACATGTAGTAATGATTGTCATGAGCTATTTTTTTAATTATGGCATAAAATAGTTAAAAAAGCTCGCTTGAATTCTAAGGAAAACCATTTTTAATTTATTTAAAAATTACTTTAATATCTAAAACCCCGAGAATAAATTAACTTTTAATCTCAATATAAAAATAAAATTATAACAAGCATGTTTTTCTCGATAGAAACTACGTCAACACTTAAATCTATCTTATTTATCACTATTTGCCATTAAGATAAAGTATTATTTATGGTACCCCAAGGTTAATGTGTGCAACGAGTTTTTTTATGAAATGTTCAGTCTTGTCATTATTTTGCTAATGGAACGAACAACTTCGGACGCCAACAAAATTATTTTCATCAAATCAACATACTTCTCCCAAATAAAACACAGTCATATCATAAGCTACTATTAAGGTAACACAAATATACTACTACACTGTTAATAGGTGTTTTATATTGTCTGTAAGTGTATATTATTTAGGTTGTACATATATGTATTCAGGGTTGGTAAGTATAAAACCATCCAAATTCTAAATGATACCATTTTATTATACTGTCTTCCTATTCTCTATTCATCTACCCATCATCCTTCTTCTCAACCGTACCATATGTATGCTGATGATTTTCAGCTTTACCAATCTTGCTCTATAAGTGATCTTGTTGGTGCTATTGCCTTAACTAACAAGGAGCTAAATGCATTGTATCCTATCTTTGAACAGCACTTTTTAGAAATCAATCCCGCTCAGTGACTGTTTTTTTGGTAGAGTAAACGGTTGATAACCTCAGACTTACTAAAGAGCATCAACTATTAATTCCAACTTACGATTCACACAGTATATTAATTAGCTACTAAGATCTTCCTACTTTTCATTAGAGTTTATTTAATAACAGGCATTTTTCTCAATCAAAAACTGAAGTTGCTCCTGTGAGATTCTCTAGTGCTACCGGTATTTAATCAATGTTACACTATTTATGATCCTTGGTGGTGCAGAAGTCATATTTGCAGTTTTTGTATGGGATAGGAAGAAGGGAATTGATTTCGTATACTCTGCAGTGCAGTGGACTGCATAACTGTGTGCGGCGGAGCCTAGAGCCTTACATGCGTCTTGTCTTTGTTGCAAAATAATGACCACTCTGACTCCTCCATATCTTTCTGAAAGGGTTACTTATAAGACTAATATACACAACATTAACATTCGTCATGGGGAGCTATTCGAAACCTGTTGGCACTTTACAATGTTCAAAAGGTGCTTTTCTTATGAAATCAGCCATATTGTGAGTTCCGGTCCTTTTGCTGACTCCCGCTTTACTCTGTTACCATTCAAGGCTAAATATAAACAATTATTACGCTCTAAACTGGCTTTTTGGAGCTTTATGTTGTAATATTTATATTATGTTGAATTTAAATTCTATTTTTTATTGCTGCTGATTATTTACCTTAATTTTTGATGCAAATATTTTAGTATATCTTCTATGTACTTCCTTCTGTTTCACTATGCATACGAACACTTTAAAAGCAGACCTTGTCTCGTGTTCCTTTTGATATTGGTAATTATAATAGCACGTAATCCGATAGTATGTAATGGTGATGGGTATGTAATAGTTTGTAATAATCTGCAAAATGTAATTTTTGTTATGTATAGTTTACTGCAACAACCCCGGTATCAATAAATTGAGCTATTATTATTTAAAGAATTACCACTAATCGTCTGAGGATTAGGGGATCATCAACATCGTCCTAAAGATGCCAGTCGCAGTGTCTGACGAAACGTTGACTTACACCAACTCAAGACACCACCTACAAGACTGGAAACATGTACAAACTCAGACTACAGTCGTGAAAGCCTACCGTTATTCTTTAACATATTTCTGATAAAAATTATATACATACCCTTTAATAATTAAAATTAGAAAATCCTTTGCTTATATATACATTAAAAATATAGTCTTGTCTGCCATGCAGAATTACAATAATAAAAGAGAGAAGAAAATCTTTTTATTAATTTAATATTTTAAATAAAAAAGAAAGAGAAAAGAATTCCTTAATACACACAAATAAATTCTGAAATTTAAGTTGTTTTCAAGTTTTACTACTTTTTCTCATATGTATGACTTTTAGCTGGCCTGAGCAACCGGTCGCCCATACTATTAAATATAAAATTTTGGGTAACAAGAATCTTTTTTTTTCATTACTAGCCCTTCAACTTCAACAAACACCCACCACTGAGTCATCGTGGATTATACTAAAATGAATATTTGAGCAACTATTCACAATTAATGTTATTGCAGTAAAAAATTTCGTGTAAATTTATTGGCGTATATGTTCACATTTATAATGATGAGTTCGATAATGTATTTGTAAACTTTCTTAATATATGATACATTTCGTAATCTAGGTTTTTTGGCAATGTATTTATATTTATTATTTATGGAGAATTTGTAAGAATTTTAAGTAGAACGTACATTCTGTTTCGAAAAAGATACCCGAATTGGCCAATATCGTCTAAAGATGTAGTTCAAGGATTAGTTTCGAAATGAATGATGCCATTGTTGAACATCCATTGAAATAGTTAATTGTTTATTTTTTTAATACATTTAATGTACATTTATCTATTCTTTTTTCCTGTTTTCTCGTTTACAAAATGAAATTCTATATTCTATTCTTTTTTTTCTTTTTAATAACAGCGGCGCTACAAAAGGTAATTCTGTCAGTGTATAATATTATTTGATTTTCATTACATTGCTAAACATTTAATACACTTTGGATATTTCTCAGCACATTTTTGAACTGCTGCTCACACAAATTCTGGTATATGCGGCGATTATTCATAGCCCCCTTTCGAGTTTTACAAAACTGTTTGCACAATTGCAAATAATTTCCCAAGTGCTATTGATTTTAGGCATAGGGAAATATCATTTAATGAAGAGCATTTCATCAATACAATTAAATTATACGGGATGTTCTATTACAAAAAAAAAGATATTTGATTGGTAAATATTGACACCATGTATAATATTTCTAAAAAGAAACGTAAACACTTTTCAGTAGCCCACGTATTACGATGATTTTACTGATATCTTCATAAAAATCAAGTCAGCTTTAAAACATTAATTCTTAGACCTATCGAAGTAGGTGGATTTTACGTCAAATTAATTACTGAATTCAAATGTTTTATAAAAATTAAGGCAATCCGTTTAAGAAAATCAAGTATGCGTTACTTTAGCCCCCTCGACCAAAATAACAAATTTACAAATTTGAAACCTGCTTAGTTTCTCACATACGGCTAACGTAAGTTTGTCCCGTAACAGCTTATTCTACATGTTATCCCTACATGCAGAGTATTTCACGAAACTCGTTAGTTTTAATGATGTTATTATAAATGGAAATTTTGAAGCAGGTAATTTTAGCATCGGACCTATTAATTTAAAATACGTTCACCTCCGGTTGAACGGGAAGTGGTTACCAACTTTCTTATTTTAAATACAATAGAATACTTTTTATCAACTTACTCGATTGTATACAACGCACGTAAACAATTTAAATCAGGGCACCTCATCCCTAAAGTCAACTCTTTTGGAGATATTTTTCAGCATTTGCTTGTTGAAATAAAATATTGAAGAGTGTCATGAAAATTAAGATATTTACTTTTGTAGAGCGAAATGAAAGGTCACCTTATTATTCAAGAACTAGAACAAAACTACATTTGGTAGATCGAATAAAGCTCTTTTAAATGGACCAAGGTTGTTAGAATCGATTAAGCCTAACAGGAGTAACCAATATTTATTAAAATCACCGATTGAGATTGAGAAGATACGACAAAATGTGTTTAACGCAAAAGAAAGGAAATTGGATTGAAAATAAAATGCATATATCGTTGATAACTCTTAATTAGACGAAATACATTGGAAATTTTAATTTTATACTTAGTCGTGACGTTACGTCATCTACTGGTCATTTTACAAACCTTCATTTCCAGCATTTCTTTTGGCTGCATTTATTAAAAAAGATTTTACGCGTGACCTTTGTGACTACTAATTTATGACACACATTGGGCTACATATAAAACGTCCTTATATTTACTGAATATTGCTTAAAACACGCTGTAAAAATTGTTCTCTTAGTGTTTATAGAGTAGGTGAAGGCGTTTAGTTACGCCAATTCGAAAATTAAATCAATCAACATATGTCGTAGTCCATAGTATTACTGCATTTGCTAAAGCGAACGTCATTCCTGTACCCCTACAATATATAATTTCCCAACGAACTTACTCGTACCAATGCGCAAAATAAGATGCCAGCGACAGGTATAAAATTTACATATGTAGCCACGTATAAGTGAGAAAATGTAGAATTTTTCTTAATGTTGTCGTTGTAGCAACATCGGTACAATTGCTTACGTAGAATATAAATAGTGTAATTTAGTGCAAGATCTTCATAAGTTAGCTAACCATCAACAATGATAATTACATTTCTGTGCATTTTCTTGGTTTGTTTAAGTGTCCGTGCTGAAGAAGATACTTTGGAAATTGTTCATATAGTGAGTTCAATTTTAATATATCTGCTAACAAAGTAATTCCAAATCTTATCTCATTATCCTTCGACATATCATGTATTTAAGCAAATGTTTTACATGATGTTACACTTCAACCCTATTGGGTTTCTCCTTTCCTTCATATTTTTAAATCACATTTACACTTATACACTATTTTAGCTACGCTAAACTTTAATTATGAATGACAATTAAAGATTTCTATAACTGGTCCCAGCTAAAGGTAAAAACTACCAAATTGTAGTAATAGAACTCACTCTTGCTAATCTCAATGAATCGACATAAATAAAAAAAAGTACAAACATGGTAAAACTAGTCATTTGTGGTTCTTTCGAAAATTTCTAACGAGGGAACAGATTTATTTATCAATCGACTTGTCACCAGAGATGAAAGCTGGGCCCATCATTTTGATCCTGTGTCAAAGCAAGAATCAATGCAGTGGCATATTAAGACCTCTACTGTAATGCATCAGTACACAAGTCAAAACTTTCAAAAGCTTCAAAAGGATTTTTTTTATAATGATTTAGAGATATTATTGAAGGGATGAAATACTTATATCCAAAAGCAACGGACCCCTTTTCAATGCCTAGCCCGGGAATATAAAAACTTCCCTCTCACAATCGCCTGAACTTTTAATTTAACTGTAAACACAATACTAGGGGAATAATAGGGAAGACCGGTAATTGATACTCGCCGGTTCAAATGAAACTTGTGTTTTTAGACCAATTTAGTGAAAAACAGTGTTAATTTTATTATTTGCATTAATATCTTGAACTGTATGGAATGTATTAAAAAATACTTTGGGCAACATTTAACTATTTTACTGGATTTAAATGAACAGTGATCAATAGTTTTCGCCAGTTTACGGCATAACTCTTCGCTTTCCATTTTCGTTTTTATTTGCTACAAGAATATAAAAATCACTTCGAATAATTCAATCTGCGGAAGTCGATCAAAAAATTACGGTTTATTTCCAATAACTGGAAACCAAATTATTTGATTTAAATACAATCAAAAATATAGCTTTATTGATGTTTAATCTGTCGATCCGTCTTTAATTTTTCTTTTCTGAAAGGTTTCTAGATTGAAACGGCAACAAGTGTAAGTTAGTATACCGACATTTCGCTCTCTACTACACGAAACTTCTTCTTAGCTGCATCATCTCAAACCTTGTTGATTAATTAACTGTTTGACATGATGGGTTATCGTAATTACTTGTTTTCTTTACGATATTTTCTAGTTTTATACACAAGAAGTTCGTTGCACAATTCTAAGATACTTATTTATAAAATACTTTTAAATTAAAATATTTATTAATGTTTCTTTTGGGTGTGAAAGACAACCACAAGTATAGGCAAACTATAAATCAGTTGCTGAAAATAATAATAAACAACACCAACAATTTCAATTATTATTTCATTAGACTCCTATAATTAACTTAAAAGTGTAAAGGTGAAAGTTGTAAGTATAATAAGACAATTATTTAAGCTTTAATTTTTGAAATATGACAAAAAATGTTTTTTTAATGAAAATCATAGTCGGCCATGACTTTATACAAAGAGAATCTTTTCGATCATTTCAAACACCTAACATATTTATTTTTACAAATAAAAAAAAAGGTCCATTTTCTCCTTTCAATTTCCGAACTGTTTACGTAGTTAAGCTAAGATGGATTCAAACTATTAATTTGATTAACGGTCGGCGGTCCAGTGGTAAGAGGGCCTACGCTTGACTGGGCAAAGTTAGGCGTTGTGTGTTCGGGTCCTGCTAGAATCACAAAGATTTCTTAGTGAGTCCAGTACACTTCCAAGTCACGCTTTACGGAAAGGTGATAATAACAAGGCTAACACTTAACGCACATTGTTGTTTATTCTCTGTTTATTAGAATCATAATTAAACGAAATATATACACCACAGCAACATAATTGTGATTATAATTTCGAAATTAAAAGAAAGAATTTCACAATCATCTTGAACTTTGTCGCCAAACGCGATGTGCATCTCTCAATTGTTTCCATAGCTTACTAACTGGACAGGTAAGAAATTAAAAGAAGAATATGTCCGTTATTTATTTGTAAAAATAACAACGTCAATTGTTATATCCTTCGAATCATTGAAATACTATTTTTTTCATGAAATAATGGCCGACTATAGTTTCCATTAAACAAACACAAATTTTCTGCCATACCTCAAAAACTATAGCTTAAATGATAAGCTCCGTTAGACTGCCTTATTAGGCACATAATTATCATTCTTATTTGCGCTTTTTTTTATAAATTCAAAAATCACATAGCCATAGGTACCGTACGAAATAGCAAAAAGAAACACAGTTTTTTTCAAGGTTATCTAGTTCGATTGAGCTGGCATTCCCCATTTGATTTTTGCAAGATGCCTATGATAAATATCAAAGAAAACTCACCTGTATTATGTTTGTTCTTACATAAAAGATACATTATGTGCCAACACGTTTTGAAAAACCATTATATTTCATGTGGACATTAAAACTTAATGTTGCATACAAAAGATAATTACTTCGGTTATGATTATATTAACATATGTAATACAACGTCGTAAAGTATTATATATCACCATATGAACAAGGCTACATTTCTGCTAAGTCAACTGTAACAAATCTGGTAGAAATTATTCTTGTAGATTTCCGCAGTCATTGTTTTCTTTAAAAAAATCTTGGTTTACGTGTTGAAACCACGTCGTAATCGCATAAATCACCGACGTTTCGCCCTCAGTTTCGCTTCAACTGCTTCAGCGGGACTTTAGAAATGGCGTTTTTGATCCTGAGTGAACGGTTAACTTTTCGATGCCTAAATCTTCAGTCAGTATATAACAAACACGATCTTTCGAGATACACGCAGCCTCTGCTAATCTTCCTAACTTTAAGTCGACGGTCGTCCAGCACCATTTGGTGAACTTTTCCAATGTTCAATAGTACTTTTTTGGCCGTTCCGAACGTTCATTCTTAACCAAGCTGTTACGACCTATGTTTAAATTGCCTAAAATTTCACTGTGGCAAATAATGGTACAGAGACCCCATGAACATCATCCACCTCGGCTTTAATTTGCGTGGGTGATTTGCCTTTCAAATGCAAGAATTTACTACATAACATAAATAACTGTTAAACAACAACCGAGCGTCCTATATAGCTGAAATTTTCAAAAGTGTCTTTCAGCGCATGAGTAATTATGTTAGAATATTTTTAAAGCGTGAACTTTTCAGCGTAAAGGAGCGTAATTTTTATGAGGAGCATTTTTAAAAGCGCATAAAATATGATGCGAAAACGCTACATTGGGATCACCTATGAAACTGTACTTGGTAACAAAGTAGTTCATAGAAAGATATACAACCAATATTTCTTAGAAAGATTGAGCTACCTGACTAAAATAGGAAGAATTGAATATATGGGAAGAAGGATTGATAGAAAGTATGTGCTTGATTTTCTTTATGTAAGTGTTTGATGAATATGTTATGCGTTCTATTATTTCAAACTTCATCATCTTCAATTCAGTTTAGACTAGAGGGACTTCTACAAGTAAAACTTTATTGGTCTTCTGATGAAAATAAAGATATTCAATTAATAAATAATAAAAGCGATGTCGCAAAATTAATATCTCCGCATAAAAGTGAATATTCAACTTGCGACTAACGGTCAATTAGACAAGGAAGATAAAAAAGTACGGCCGCTAATTTGTCTATTGAGTAAGAATTTCCTAAAACACAATATTTTCTCCATCGACGAAAAACTGGTGTCTGGTACCGGTACCTAAGTTTTGGATTCAAAATGTGTGGCATCTAGTAATGGATATTTATACCGCTTTATGTCCTATGGTGGAAAACCTACTCAAAACGTCAAACAAGTATTTGGTCTAAGCGAATAAGTTGTTATCAATGTTTTAAAGGTTTTAGACAATAGGTCGGCCATAAAGAACATTTCGACAACTATTTTGCAAGCCGCAATCTACTAGCTCACTTAAAACACGAATTATATTTTGCCACTGGAACTGTGCGTGAGAACAGTATGTTAAAGTGTTTATTAGAAACCACCAAGACGATAATGAAAACACCGAAAGGAACAATAGATTCACGTTATGATCATGTAAATAAAATAAGTATAACAATTTCGTGGTTACAGTGCCAAATAATTGTGAAGGGGTACAGTCGAAACGAAAAAAAGACATGTTTGTACCTCAATTAAATATGATTGCCAAAATAGAAAAAATATATGGAAGGCGTTGACTTGTATCCAGATTATCGAATAAGCAACATCTGTTGGCCATTATTTATACATATGATAGATTCTGCTGCAGTGAAAACTTGCAAGATTGTCTCCCAGCTATATAGATCCGGTCTGAACTTGTAAGAAGTCACTACTGCTACAAAATGTAAAACGCAATCTGTTAAAGGATGTGAGTTTAGTGGATTTCTATCATCCATTTCGCGTTTGGACAATGTGGGCCATGTAATTTAGAAAAAATCTGAAAAATTGTAGGGGCAAAGCACTACTATATTCTAGTGTAATAAATGTGGAATTCCGTTACATCCACACTGCTTCAAAGATTATTATAATCAACGGTTTCCTTAGCTTGCAATAATAGTCGAATTTTTGTATTATTTAAGACTAATAAATGTTTTTGCACTAAATTCTACTTTTTCTTGAATGTTTTTAACAGTGGTGCTAAGTAAGTTAGTGAAACATACCTAGCTGTAGGTATGTACTCTATTTCACTTAATCTAAATAGTGCTATATAGGTGATATGGTTTATTAAAATTAAAACGCGTTTACTAAACAAATTCGGTCGCCCGAACGGATTAGATGAGTCAAGTAGGCCACCGTCTCATTATAAATAAATTCGGCACGACCCGCATTTGGAATATTTCGGCCTGGCCGATTCGCATCTCTATTTCAGACTACATCCCCACATATACTGCGTATCCAATCATTTATCACATTACGTATTGGATATCGCAGATATCTTTGATTTATAACTTGTCCTTGTTTAAAAGCACAAACAGTAAAGCAGCGGCGAAAAGCTACATTCAACTATTTTTCTTTTTTTATGACTTATTTATTATAGATTTTTATTTTCTAAGTTTCATGTTTGTTTTAGCTTTTTCGGCATGGAGAAAAAAATCCAGACACAAAGTACACTTATCCGAAAGACCCTTACAAGAATGTAACATATAAAATATTTCGGCAAGGTCAACTTAATAAGGTAATGCGGGAACTTGATATCTTACTTTCTTAGAATCTGGCTTACCTTTTCCATAGATAGGAAGACGCAATATGTACGATTTAGGTCGTGCTTTACGCAAACGTTACGACAATTACTTGGGTAAGATTTACTCGGAAGACATAGTAGAAGCTTGGGCTTCTCCGATGGGTAGAACGTTACTATCGCTACAACTGGTTACAGCATCCTTATTCCCGCCAAGCGAAGAAGAAAGGTGGAATAAGGAATTCAATTGGCAACCTACGATCTTTCATTTCGCTCATTGGCAAGACGATACAGTAAGTTAAAATAAAAATTACGAAAGAACCTAAAATATAATCGATGAATTTCAGTTATTCTTGAGCATGAAACAACCAGAATACATAAAAGAATATAATAAAGTAAGCATGTCCCACGAAATACAATCGATGATGAGAAACTACAGCGAACTTGTTCAATATTTGAGAGAGCACAGTGGTCTAGGATTTTATTGTACTAGACATGCGTATGTGCTGTATATGATTTTTGGACCCGAGGTGAGCTAGATGTTCATAAAGGTCTGTCACATCTTATGTAAAAGAAAGGAAAAGATTTTACATGTCAAACGTTTGTTTTTGCTTCTATTTTCTTTTATCTCAAAGAAAGATTACTCAAAAATTTAAATATCGTAAACAAGTACTAATTTAATCTTAAAACCTGGACAAATGGTTATAATTTTTAACGTGTGGTAACGGCCCAACGGGATATATAAGCTTTTAGGTGATAACCGTACCTCTTTCAATACGTGTAAAATGTTCCGTGAAGAGTGAAGGAATTGTTCCCCAATAGGCGAATATGACTCTGGATTACACCTCCCACTAAGAATATCTGATTTGAACGCACAGCGCCTAACTCTATCACAGTCGAACGCAGTAGCAAGCTTACTGGTGTTCCAACCCGAAGTCGAGTAGAAAGTAGAATGTAGTAGACAACACATAAAAGTATTATTACCCCCAGTTTCCAGAAAGTAGATTAAATTTAAATATGTATCACGGGTTGGCACGTTGATCTCTGATTGACTCAGTTTTGTGACATCACTAGTGACGATTAAATTAACTTCCAGTAAACTAACAAGAAAGTAACTGTTCTTTGCATAACCTTAACAAGAACTTGGTAGTAATTAATGAATTAAATTTTATCTGGGGATTAACTTAATTTAGGATTAAAAAGTGTTCTGGAAATCGGAGGTAAAATGCATACACAGACTTGGTCAATAAAACGGAGAGCCTTAAACTTAGCAAAACTTAAAACTTTTGTCAGACACTGGTTTCCAAGTTGAACAGACCCACTTGATTAAATATATTGTTCAGCATCTCGGTTTGTTTCAAGGACAATTCTTTTAACAAGCACATTGATTCACACAGATTCAGATGAAGATTTTTTTGGCACCTACAGTGCATTGTCTTTGGCCACTTGTTGATGCCATGATAACAATAAATACTTCTTAGATTATTTAAAAACTGAAATCTGACAAATTTAAAGAAAGCGGAAAAACAGAAAGCAGAAAATGGCCAACGCTAACTAGCGATAAGTTATATTTTGCAGCGTACTCTGTACACAAGGCGGTCGCAAATCGAGAATTCAGTTTGCGTACTCAGTACGTAGGAAAGCGCTGGCTGATAAAAGTAGCCGAGATCTTTACTAGGAATTGAGCTGAACACATTGCTCTGGGCCCAGAACGTCATATGGCATATGTTTTAACACTGCCGTAGACCTATCTCATGCTAGCGCATTTATGTTGTCCAGCAGAGTCAGATCCAAGAGGCCGCCTACGAAGAACAGAGCTCACTCAAACGGAATTTTTGTAACTGGCAAAATCAGACAATCTCTGTTTGGTCTCAGGAAAGTTTTACTCAGCAAACTTCTGGAATTCGCCAGAAGGGTAGGTATACTCGGCGAACTAAAATTACATTAATGGCCTACTATAGACTTTAGTCGATGTAGATGTGTGGATTAATCCATCAATCCAACTTTTCTGTTGTAAATTTTAATACGTACATTGATCATTCCACAACATTTTCTGAAATCTGTAACATTCGCTTATGTCGACCGTAGTCGATATGCAACATTGTTTCCAGAATACATTATTATCATTACTATGAGTTAGGAAGACATTTGGGCTATCTATTAAACCAAAGCCTGGATAGGTTAATTGTAAGCTTGTTATACCACCTTGAGGCTATAAGGAATACTTGTCTCAGATCCCCTCTGCTTAGAGACATCGTTGTCCTTTCTGTCCTTGAAGTTGAAACTGGTTTTGGTATTTTGGTCTTGAATATTGTTTCAATGCGTATCTCTTTTCCTTTTCCACAATCTTTAACCTGATAACATCATTTTTCTGCCCAGATTGCTTTTTGCAACAGAAACTTGCATCGAATTCTGAATCTTCTCATAATATAGCATTAAATAATTGCAGCAAACTTGGTAGTTAAAATCAAAGATAATTTAATATAATATATTTACATTTGGAAATATAGGGTACTATAATGCACTGATAATACACAAACCAAATTAATGTTTTCCATGTGAAATATAGCAAGACGCTAACTGGACTTTACCACACTGGACGCATCGAATATACCCAGAACCTTTGAAGGAATTTTCACTTTTAGAATATAAAGTTCAAACGTATACACCTAGACTTAAATGGCTTCTAATGGGTATGTTGTAAAATCTGTATTTGTTGTCAAGAAAATTCACTTTTTATTTCAGGTAATCTATTCGTAAAAATTCTAAGCGATACTGAAAATAGAATAAAGTTAAACTCCACTAAGAAATTCCATCTTTATTCGGGACACGATGTAAACGTCTACCATACATTGGATTTGCTTGGATTTGATACAGGGAAGCCGCATTATCCACAATATGGAGCGTGTGTTGTTATTGAAGTACACAGAATAGACAATCGGCACATCTTAAAGGTAAAAGTTATGATCTCATGTATTCGAGAATACCGTACAATGACTATTTCCTAGGTTTTCTACAAGCGATCCAAATATGTCGATTTTCAGTTATTAAATAATCGCCAAGGAGGAAACCATATAACTTATGATGAATTTAAAAGTATGATAAGGGAAATGTATGAAAACGGAAATTCTTCCAACTCATCAGCTGTTAACAGTATCAAAACCAATATAATATTAGCTGCATTCATTTTATGTAAATTAAAGTTATATTTATTATAACAAAATAAAGACAACTTTACTTTATCGATTTTATTCTACCAATACATCCCAACGGATAATATATAGACGTATACATACCGAATTTCTTGTAATATATAAAAACTACAAGACACAATACTCCAAACCTATCTACACTGCTCAAAACAATTAGAGGATATTTGCAAAATTAATAATAAAATCAATAAATAAACAATATAAGACACGCAAATACTTTTATATAGGTCAATTGGAAGGTGGACGAAGACAGCAAACTATTGCTGAAGTTTTTGCAGTTCGTCGTTTGTGGAATCGGCTTTTAGAAACTGGAGATGTTCAGAGAAGACGAGGACAAGGACGCCCAGCATCTACAACACCAAGAGATGATCGATATCTAACAGTATTTGCACGTAGAAACCGCACTCGTAATGCAACGCAGCTTAGAAGTGAGCTTGCCGCTGTAACGGTAAGAGTAGTATTAACTCAAACAATAAGAAATCGTCTTCACAACGTTGGCATGTATGCTCGAAGACCCGTAGTATGCGTTCCACTAAGTGCTCTTCATAAAAGGTCGCGAAGAATATGGGCTGAGCAACATAGAAATTGGAACCACGATGACTGGGTACAAGTATTGTTTTGTGACGAATCCAGATTCGCCCTAAATCCAGATAATAGGCGTATTTTAATTTGGCGTGAACCTGGAACACGTAACCAGCCACAATTTGTCCGAGAAAGGCCGTAAATGAAGGTGGGAGTGTAATGGTATGGACTGGGATAAGCGCCGGAGGTTATACAGGCCTTTAAGTGATACAGAATGGCAACCTAACTGCTCAGAGGTACCTGGATGAAATTTCAAGACCCATTGTTCTTCCGTACGCTGGCGCTATGGGTGAAAGATTCGTTTTAATGGATGACAATGCTCGTCCACACCAAGCAAACATCGTGAACAACTGGATTGAATAATTGGGAATCAATAGAATGGACTGGCCAGCAAATTCTCCTGATGGTAATCCTATCGAATATGCTTGAGATGCTTTAGGAAGACGTGTTGCAGCAAGAAATATACCACCGCGTACAATTCGGAAACTTCAAAATGCTCTGATAGAGGAATGGAATAATCTTCCACAAGAATTTTTTGATGTCTTGATTCGATCAATGCCGATGAGATGTCAAACCATTATTGCCGTTTGTGGAGATCGTACACATTATTAACAATGGATTTTTCGTTATTTTATCAATAAAACTTCTTATAAAGTCTCATAATTGTGTATTCATTTAATGATATTTGTTCACTCTAGTGCCTTTGTAACTTTATAATGTACACAAACAAGTACAAACTTGTCAATTCATTCGGTTTCTTATTTAAAAACGTTGTAGTTAAATATAAAAATATTTGCGAGGTGCTACATACATTATTTATTTATTTTATTACCATTTTTCCAAATATCCCCTAATTGTTTTGAGCAGTGTGTATTACGGTAGATATTAGAAACGTAAGTATATAAACATATATAAAGATAGATGGCTCAATATTTTTGAATATATAGCAGTATTAAATATATTTAGCAATCTTCGCTTTTTAAATTTATGGCAATAGTTGGATAAATAAAAGTAAAATAGTAGACCGTAATAAAACGAAGTTTAGAAAAAGCTTCAAAAAATACTTTACTGAGTTGATTTCTTCACTATTGTGGGAAAAACGAATAAAAAAACATAATTGTACCCTGATGATCGTGCAAAAATTAATAGACTCGTAAAAGCTGTCAAAGAGGTACCTCTCACAGCTCAGGAAAGAGAAATGAGGAAAGGACGGTATGTTCTCAGCGGGCTCTGGTGAAGGCGAAATCACACCTTAAGGAACCAATAGACAAAATCGATACAACAACGATAAAACAACTGAAGAACAGTAAAGCTCCTGATCTTAATCGGATAGCCCACCGTGCTCTGAAAGCCCTCTCAGGGAATAGGATGCAGATCCTATCTGAAATCATCAATAAAGTACTCTTTCTTCGGCATTTTCCATCTGTTTCGTTTCCATCGGGCACCATAGGCCAATTAATCTCCTCTCCGTAATCTCCAAGAAAAGAAATGGAACTGAACCCCTTACCTTACGAACAGTTTGAGTTCAGATCAACGACGCCTTTAAGCGAAGAAAGACCATTGGGGCTGAACGTAGCAAGGGCGTTCAAATACCGTTTGGCATGGTGAAATCACTTTCAAAATTGGTTAGGTTGGTTTCAGCAAAGGAAGGATAAAGAGGTTTGGTTCTTTTATATTTCAGCGAAAGATAACGTAAGAGTTGGAGGCTTATTACTCTCCATACGTCCGATGTTTACAAACTACGCCTATGATATTCCCAAACACCCTGAAGTACAACTTCCAATTTACGCCGATGATATTCCCAAACACCCTGAAGTACAACTTCCAATTTACGCCGATGATATCTACACTACTAGCAGGAGGGGCGGATTGATTATCATTAGATTACTCTACTAATCTGCTCTAGACATAGTAAGTTAATCATTGCAGTGTGTTCACTGGAAGAAGAAGACATCCGTCAGAAGATCTGGCAATAAATGATCATCAGTTTGAATGGGGTTCCATAGTTAAATATTTAGATAGGCGCACCACGGTCAAATTCACCATGGCAAAGAACGCTCTTTTACTGTTGTTGCGTAAACGGAACGTGCTAGACATGGAAGTCAAACGTTTTTTATATCCTATATGCCTTGGCCTGGTCGACGATGGCACCAAGTCACATGAAGATACTAGAAGTTCTACATAGCCAGGTAATTTGAGTGATCGCTGATTCCTGGAAAACATACAACAGAAGAAACTTAAACATCCCCGCACTGACGCGAGATAGTAAAGAAAACAGCTGCGGGCAAGTATCTCTGCCCACTGATTGCGAGATAATGAAAGAACCTCAAGCTGAAGAACATGGAGCACCTTAGGAAAATGTAGCTGAAATTAGAAACGCTCCAATCAACGACTCCAATGAGTCGTCTCCAAAGGCCAAGGGAGCCCAAAATCTAGCTGTGCAAAACATCGTAGAGGATCCAAAGTGCAGTCAAATGTTGTACTAATTTTTGAGTTAGCAAAGATCTCAAGCGGCAACCGTGTGATAATTAATAATGAAAACAACATTAGATGATTAAAATATGAATAAACGTAAAGAACGTGAAGTTAAAGCTTCTAAATCACTTTCTAGTTAATTTTCAATTTGGTAATTAGTTTGTAATTTAATATCATCCCTTTACTACTATACTATATTTGTTATTACTAATTTGTATGCATGTTATTCATTGAGTTTTATATCTTACCTCTTTATGTAGTTAAAACAAGCTAATCGACGCTTCGTTTCGTCAGCAATTCTAGAAGTAGTAAACAATGCCTACCTGGGTTTCAATAATAATCTCAATACCAACGTAGATATGCTAGATCTGTCAAAAGTGTTTGACTCCGTTACTCCAGAGATCCTCATCCATAAATTGGAATATTATGGTATTAGGGATAATGCACTTGAACTCTTGAGATCTTATATAACCGATAGGAGACCTACCAATATGAAGAGCGCTGAACTGTGCCTATGCTGATGGTACGTCTTTGGTGGTCTAAGCTACTAATCTTCAGGGTCAGTTTCCACGGACGCTCTTACCGAGGCATATGATTGGTTTAAAGCCAACCAATTCAAAGTTAACAAGAACAAAACGCAGTCTTTAGGGCTGACCACAAAGAAAATGGATGTTAAGTGTAAAAACGGGCGCTAAACTAACGTGGTAAACGCTCATCGACGTCCTAGTACCAAAATTATTATCAACTTTGTTTACTTTACGAAGACTGACGCTTCTAACAACATACAAGACAGTAACAGAGGCATACTGTGCTACTTTCAATTGCTATTTAATTATTGCGGTGTGCTATTCTGGAACTCCTTCAATAAAGTGTACGAAATCATTCATTCTACAAAGGAAAGCAAGGAAAACACTAAGCTACAATACAATGAGGGTTGAAAATGCTTAGGTTGCCATGCATTTTTATTCTTAATGTGTTAATATATGTAGATTGCAATATGGATAGTTTTTGGTCAGCCGACTGTAATCAAAAGAAATCGTGGACAATTACGAGTGCCACCCCACCGAATGACGCACAGAGATCGATTGTTTATAATGTTTTGAGAAACAATAAATATGTAACATGGCAATGTTTATAATAGCTTGGTTGCCAATAAAGCGATATTATCATTATAAACTACGTGAGAAGAAGATTAGAAAACCAAAACCGTATACAAAATATATTGAAATAAAATCGCCTATATAAGAAAAAAAAATAAGGATTGAAAACAAATATTTACAGCACGAATATCTCGTCTGCAACAACTATAAATGGAAACAACTAATCAATTTATCCATTGTTTCCATTTATAATTCAAAAACAAACTGCACCGATGCGCTGCTTGCTTTTGTATCAAAATCTATTTCTTAATCATGCATTTATTTTCTCGACTTTAATCTTCATATGTCTGTATGAGTTGAAATTAAAGCCGTATTTTATTTTCTTACATTCAGTAGCCCGCGCACAAGTGCAGAAAATAAACATGTCAATTACTACCCTAATATTGTTACATATAGTAAGCGATGCTAGATATATCTTACTCAGATTTATTACATTTTATATACAGTTTTTTAGACATGGAGAGAGAACACCTTTAAGAGAGTACCAGTATTCGAATGACCCTTACATTAATGATGAATTTCCCCCTTATGGTCCTGGCGTGTTGACAAACGTAAGAATTGGCGAATTCTATCAATTTAATTTAAGCAAAGCTTCTAGGTTGGAAAGGAAACAATGTATGAATTGGGACAACTGTTACGTAATGATTATAATGACTATCTTGGGGATCAATTTATGTTGAAACATGTGGACGCTTTCACTACAGATTCTGATAGGACCAAGACATCGTTAGAGCTAGTGCTTGCTTCATTATTTCCTCCTCGAGGCAATAATATATGGCATGATGGTTTAAATTGGCAACCAATTCCTTATAATTATTTACTATCTAAAGATGACAATGTTAGATACTAACCAATTTGATTTAGATAGCCTAAGAATGTAAGTTTCCTCAGATTTTAGGAACAGTACTTCATGGTCGGGAATTTATACAAGCTTACGAGAGATATTTCGAAACCAATGAAACAAAAGGTTTCCTTAAAAAATATGAAGAATTAACTGATTATATGAGGGAGCATACTGGAATGCCTTTCACACAAACGAGAGATGCTTGGACTATATTAATGAATCTGCAAGTGGAGGTATAAATGATACATAAAACTTTAAAAAGATAAAAGACACATTTCTACATATTATAGAGTGAATTTGGGTTAATTCTACCAGATTGGACAGCAACTATTTTCCCCAAAAAATTAACGGAGTTTGCCCTTAACGAATATTATATGCAAACAGCTACTAAAGAACTAAAGAAGATTGTTTTCGGTAAGTAATATTTTGAACTTTTTTGTTAAGCGCTTGCTTTTATCCAATATACTATTGTAGGGAAACTTTTTCACAAAATATTTAATAATACCGTAGCCAAAATAGACCAATCATCAGAAAGTAAGGTCCACCTATATTCCGGACACGATTGTACTATTGCCCACCTCCTAATCTTCTTTCAACTAATGTACCGCCATATGCCAAGCTATGGCTCATGTGTAATAATAGAAGTACACAAAATTGGAGAAAAATACGGAATTAAGGTAGGAAAATTAGGAATTCTATATTTGACCTTAGAATCAATTCTTTTTATACGGAATTTTAGCTAAGGCACAGAGATTCGAAACTTATGAAGTTTCATTATTTAACCTTCTTCAATGGGGAAAAATTTTTAGAATTCGATAAGTTCAGAAAGATGTATGAAGACATAATTAATTAAGAGAGATAATCTGAATGTTTTTAGGTAAATATACACGCCAGTTCAGCAAAAATAAAAGTAGTACAAGCATTGTCATTGCGTTTTCGTATTACCTAAATTCTATTTCATTATTGATAATTCAATAATGTTATTATTTTCATACTTAAAACTTTGTATATAATTTGGATCACAATTATTATGGTACATGTCGTGTAACCAGATTCGACTAGCGCCTCGTCTGATTGAGCATTCGCTACAAGTACCAGAATCACTGTTTTTATGATCCTTATGCCTTACTATTTTTATACAATAGATAATAAGAAAAAGTTGCCCAAAGTTAAATAGAAAATATTTATTAATATGTCCAAATATAAATCACAGTTTATGTATCATTTCGTAAAAGTCGTTGTTATCAGCGCCACAATGAATAACGTTCAGCAAAGTGCAGTCAGACAACCTGTGACAGGGAAAAGATTTAACACGAAAGAAGAGATTGAATCTAAGTCGGGGATCCTGCTGAACACACGAACAAAACTAGACAATTATATGCCACTAATTAAAGCAATATCCAGTAAAATAATAATGAATCCATATTACCATATATTAGTTTAACAACAAGCTATATACAGGTTGTTCAAAGTTACTAAGCCATTATTGCTAACTTTGTCTCTAATGTGTTTCTTTTGTAGAAGTGGTAGGGAACGATTCCAGTGCCACTGCCACGACAGGAATGTCACTATCTCGAAGGTGACAAGTTATTTATCGCTATATATTTCGGTAACTTTTGGGTGTCACCTCGTAAATACTCAAAATATTTTCGAAACTCATAGTGTAAAGGTCAATTTAGATGAACGCGGAAGCGCAAACGTAAAGTTTTATAAAGAAATCCCAAATAATGCGGAGTTAATTAGATGATATCATTAAAATCCTAGAGAAATATTTACATATTTTATGTCTAAAGTTTGATATCCTGGTAATAACCTTTACTCCTACGTTTAATTACATATATGCCACTAATTTAAGCAATATCCAGTAAAATAATAATCAATCCATATTAGTATATATTAGCCTAACAACAAGCTACACACAGGATGTTCAAAGTTACTGGGCCATATTGCTAACTTTGTCATTAGTGTAGCTATGATATTCGTTGAATTACCAAATAATTAGTGACTTTTCCCTCAATCACGAACAAAAAAGATAGGATGAAATTAATATTTTGTCTTTAAAGCAGTTTAAAAAAAAATGCGCATCGCATTTCAGCGTTTGGTTAAATAATTCGCTTTTTTAATGAAACACTCAACAAATCGATAGAGATGATTGAGATGGAAGATCTATAATATGAATCAAAGCAAGGAAGCGTTTCTTCTTCCGGTCTCTTGAACTTCTTTTGCTTTTGTATTGATTGTTCGTTTTATAGCTGTTATTGTTGTTACTGTTGTCGCTTATTATATTTTTATTACAATGCCTTTTTATACACTCAGAGAAGTGCGTTACAACGAAACATTTGTGGATAGATTGCTGCCTAATAGAACGTACATTCTACGGCTTTTCAGAAAATAGAAGCGCAATCATAAGTGAGAGAGCAGAGGTAAACGCTCTTGGTCACCTTCTTGAAGCTACGCTAAGCTACCAGGTCCATTTGTGACCTGATGCAGGTACTGAACATTAGTATTCTGAGAAACACGATATAATAACCAACTTTCAACAATTTTATAAATGTAAATTTCATGATATCTTGACTATCATGACAAGCGGAAAAATCGTATTATGTGTATAATGTGTTCAATTTTTTTGGCCGGAATAAATCCCGTTTTTTACATGTTTCGGCTACCTCAATAACTACTTTAATGAGGAAGTAACTACAGTTTAAACCGGCCCATGTGAATTTCATCTTTTTTGTTTTTCTTTCATTAATATTTTAAGTAACTCTCATTTCTTATCGAATAATTGAAAAATATACAGGGTGTGAATTAAAAAAATAATAAGCACTACGATTTAACGCCGTAATGCGACATGCGATCAGCGGAAAAATCGCTACATCTTTAGTAATTTAATCGACATCCTAGCTACGACAATAACAAAATTAACACTAGTATCCCTATAACTTTGAACAACCTGTATTTTTGTAAAAGAACAGTGTAAATGAACTTGCTAAGTAAACCAGCTGATAAAACCTCAAGGTCAAAGAGCAGCATAAATCAATATAATTATCTATAAAACGATGTTATTTTAGTGCCCAAGTCTTTGATTTAATAATGTCAGTAACTTTTTAGTTTTCAAGTAGATCGTTATTATTAAATATATCAAATAAATTAAATGCACATCACTTTTTTGCTTATACAAGTAACGTAAGGAACAACACAAACTCACATGTAAGGGTAAAATATTGAATTTCACACGATACGAGTTTGTATTATCATTTTTTAGTAAGAAATGTTTGGTTCCAATCAGCGTTATTGTTAGCTGTGACAGCTATTTTAGATGATACGTTGGTAGACCCAAATAAGAGATTTATGGGTATCATTATTTTCTTAGCACGCCATGTATTTACGCAAATAGTAAAAAGTATATTACTTTTTATAAACTTGTAACATTTTTTCATAACCTTATCTTATCGTTTATAAGCACTTGAAATTCAAATCGTGCGTATATATAACGATGAGGTAACGAATTTAATTTGAAGTGATCAAAAACACAACATGTCCGAAGATACGTTAGTATTATTACACACGGTGGGTAGATCAATCAATAAATCAATTTGTGGCTCTTTTGTGATCACTATTCAAAACAGATTTTTAGGCATGGAGAAAGAACTACAGATAGGGGTCATCAATATCCAAGGGATCCCTACATCAAGGAGGAATTTGCCCCGTATGGACCTGGTCAATTAACAAACGTTAGATAAGTAAGATTTTGCTCGTATCTCCGATTGTTGTCAATTTATGTTCTTAGGACGGCAAAAAATCGATGTTCGATTTGGGCAAAGTTCTAAGAAACATTTACAATGAATATCTTGGTGATGAATATGTACCAAAACACGTTTACGCTGTTGCAACCGACTATGACAGAACGAAGACGTCTTTACAACTAGTTTTGGCATCACTCTATCCTCCTAAAGGTCAAAACGTTTGGCACGAAGAGTTGAATTGGCAGCCTATTCCCTATTACTCCAGTCCATCTGAATACGACAATGTAAGTTACATACAAACATAATGTCGGTTAACAAGCTTTAACCTTGCATCTTCGACAATTTGTTATAGTTACTGCAAGACCTTGTAGTGAATACATAGAATAACTTAAGAAGTTTTAACCTTGAATCTTATAAGGAGTTGTTGTAGGTACTGGGAGGTCTTCTAGAGAAACCAGAATTTCTAGCTGCTTACGGTAAAAATTTCGAAAACAGCGAAGCAAAAAAGCTTTTTCAACAACAGCATGATGTAATAGAATACTTACGAAAACACACTGGAGATGATATTAAATATATTAGGGATGTTTGGTTGCTTTTAGGAACTTTGGTCACCGAAGTAATAAATAGTATTTACTTCTAGAAAAGCATAAATATATTTTAACAATTGATTGTAGAAACAATTCGGATTGACTCTTCCGGACTGGACGGCACCAGTTTTTCCAAATAAACTGATAGAGTTAGCCGCACATGAATACAAACTGCAAACAGCTACAAAGGAATTGAAGAAGTTGGTCTTTGGTAATTTGGTAGAAAAAATATTGAATGATACTAAGGCAAAAATAAGCGGAAAGTCCGAATGCAAGATCCATCTATATTCAGGACATGACTGCAACGTAGCACATTTCCTAATACACTTTGGAGTGATGTATCGCCATTTTCCAAGTTATGCATCATGCGCCGTCCTCGAAGTTCATCTGCTTGATGGAAAACACGTTCTTAAGGTTGTTACTACAAGTATATTGGTTTACAATTTCTAAATGGCTAATGTTTGGCATATTTTAGTTGAAATACAGGGAATCAAAAACTACAGAATTTAAATATCTATCTTTTCCAAATGGAAGTCAAATTCTAACCTTAGAAGATTTTGAAAACTCGGTAAAGGATTTATTAAATTAACGAAAAGGATGGATATGGATTTTAGTCAGTGCATACACCTGTAACAAATTATATTTCAATGTAGTATTACTTGGTTGTTATTATTTATACATCTTACATATCAACCAAGAATCAACGAAATAGAAAAAATAATACGACATAATCACGCAGCTGGCGTTAATTCTGTTGTTTTTGTTATTGTATTTATTATGACGCCATATAACACTTTTTATATGAGTAAAACCTCATTCTTTTCTTCTTATTCTATGTAAACGCTTTATTATAAAGTTATCTATGACCTATCAGAAGGAATCCTTAGTATTCTCTCATTTTCAGACAATTACAGTATTGCATACGTGTGTACGTGTTATATAGTAGTTAAAAACAAAAAAAGTGTTTAACTAACGTGTCTTGTCACTGTATTAACCACTAGTGGGTAACATACGTAGAAGACTTTTCTAGGAAATATCTTTATTGAAGAAACCAGATTATCAATTGAGATCATGTAAGACTAAAGATATATTTTAATGTGTACTACTTTCTACATTATCTACCGTGTTTGTTGACTTAATTTTAGTTAAGTAAGTGTTGAGTTGTTACCGAAGAAAAGATAAGATATTATTTGTTAAGAAAATAAAAGTCTAATACAGTAGACACCGACACGCCGTATAATCCAAATGTATGTAATTAACAGTTTAGCTATTTTTAAACCAACGCTAAAGTAAATGTTTGGTTTTCCAAATAATTCGTATTCAAATTAATTCTAAATACAAATAATTGAATTAACAGTGTTGTAGCTCAAAATTCCAGTAGTTGTGTCGTCATACCACACCATTTAATGCGTTTGAAATGAAGTGTATTGGAAATGTGTTTTACGCACTTATGTGGTTATTTAACGCGGGCGCTTTTCATAATCTTCAATAAATCATTCAACAACCGTGTTATATGTCTTTGGAAACGTACCGGTACCACGCCGATTTTTAAGAATAATGAGGTCTGAGAACTTTCACCCTATTTTATTTTCTATATTTCTAGCCAAAATCGTTGAATTAATATACTCTTTGTTGAAATTACAATTACAATTCATTCAGGACAACATTGTTTTTGTTACCTAAACAAATCACCTTACGTTCCTGTGACATTTTATAGTGTCATCTCTAAGTTTTGTCCTTCAAGATTAAAGAAGCGAAAATGAGTGATCTGAATTTTGAATACAGAAGCGTTATTAAATTTACATCGAAAGAAGGCAATATCCCTCAGAATATCCACAAGAGAATGGCTGCAGTAAATGGAAAAAATAGTTCGTCCTATTTCGAAGTCAAATATTGGTGCAAGCAATTCCAATGGAGTAGGGAATCCATTTACGATGACCCAAAGTGTGGAAGACGTCTAGAAGCACGAACTGAAAAGATTATTAACAAAGTTGAACATTCACCATCCAAAAAAAGAAAGAAGGCGGCAGGTATTTTTAGAGAAAAAGGAGCAAATCGTCCCCAAGACTTGCTGTGCTCGATCAAAGACAAAAAAAAGCTGAACTTTTTCAAAACAAAGTATATTAACAGTAAATATATATTTGACTTGTAAATAATAATGATAGCAAGGACTGTAGCGTAGTGGCGTAGTGTGGTAAACAACACAAAAGTATCGGCAACCTCCGCACCACACAAGTTTAATTAATTAATTCTGGGCGGTCGTTTCGAGGATACGAATGATCTACATTCCCGAACGATGAAACCTGTAAAACTCATGTTCTATCCTTACATTCGAGAAAAATATTATTTATAAGTACTTACTTTTACCGTCTACATGCCTTAAAACTAAGAAAAAGAAAAAATACGGAATACGGACAAATAGACGGAAGAGTCCCTTGTCATTGTAGCCCGAGACATAAAACATGTGCAAGCCTTACTCCAATAAATCGAATAAAACTGAGTACGACAAGGTCTGTTCTCTCTATTCGTCAGATTTTTGTTGTCTTTGTATAAACTGGCTCGTTCGCGTCTAATTCCCGCGGCGAAGTTACATTCTTACCCACAATTGTCGTTGGCTGGACTTATACCAAGCTAGCAGAAATTATTAATTTTTTCAGCGACTAGACAGACTTGTGTTTGAGAAGGGGTTCGTATTGCCTGCTGGTTTGTGGACAATGTGAAATGCCAAGAAGAGATGTAGGGGTGGCACTAATGACTTATAACCTCGTAGATGTGTCCTTGTAAGATTACAATACAACTAGCACAATATACAAAGCCGTTTCATTTGTATCATCCTAATAAAAATGTTTAAGTTTAAACTTAAATTAAAAAAAAAATCCTCCCTAGATACCATCAGATGATTTCTACGCGAAACTGATAATTTTGAAATTTTTATTAAATTCCAACATAAAATCAAAATTTGATTCCTTGTGTTTTATCTAAATCCCCTTGAGGACTTCTCAGCGCAATACAAACGTGTCTCTGAGTAAAGTCGCAATCGAAAAATCGATCCCAGCTACTCTCATGTATCTATCTCATTTATTTTTCGAATTACACCCCGAAAAAGGCTAAAGATAGGGATCAAAGTTTCCCGACATTCTAAAACTCATAACTCGCTTACCGTAACAGATAGAAAATCAGGGTAACTTTTAATAGATCCAGCGTATTAAGATCTATGAATGAAATTATTAGCTGGAGAGACATAGGAAAATTAAGAAAATGAGAGAAGAAATATCCTGGGTAGGTGGACAATGTGCAATGCTAAGAAAAGATGTTGATGGCATATAACCTCGTAGACGTTTCGTTGTAACATCACAATATATATTATTATAATTTTTATTATATGGCGTGTGAGAAGACATAAAACGTGAAACAATACGCAGTAGAAAAATCTTAACAAACATATAAACCACTTATTAAATGTCTAGGATTGATAACACAGATCTTCAAAGGTTAACTTTGTTTGAAATTGTCATAAATATGTTAGCTGAAGTTAACATTGTTCTTTGTGTTAAGTTCAAATATAAGAAGATAAAACAAAATCTACAATTTAAAAAAATTTGTTTATCACTGTTTACCGTTGAATAGTTGTTGTTCCTTTAGAATTTAGTAATTCTTTTTGAGTTGTTTCTATGCACGTTTCTTAACTCTTTTGCATCCCGTGATGCTTCTAGAGTTTTGAGTTGATATCATTCCATTTGTAATAATATTTTTATTAATTATTATAATAATAATTATTATAAAATTTAGCATTAATTGCAAAACTAATACACAAATGGAACTGACTATGGCAATACAGCGAAATTTTGATGTATAGTTTGAAAACACGTTCGTACCTACTATTTCGGTTAAGCTCTGGATAATATGTCCTATCGAACACTATAAATAAATTGTTAATTGCCGACAACCAGATTCTTCTGATTCATAAATTTATAACAATTAAAACATCTTAAGTCAATTAAACATTTAGTTTAATACAATATTTACTCGGCCTGAGTAATGAAATATAATAAATAAATATGCATTGTACACCAGAGATTATAAAACACTATGTTTTCCGATGTAATAAAATTAAAAACTTATCTTATCATTGTGTAAGGTATGGTTTATATAAAACAATAATTTGCAACTGTTCATATTCACTTACTGAAACTTGTGCTATTAAATTAAACATGTCCAGTAACACGTTGGTATTGGTGCACACGGTAGGACATAATTCCGACACTACCTCTCACAACATAAAATATCAAGATGTGGTTTAGATTTTTAGACATGGGGAAAGAACAACGGATTGGGAGTACATGTACCCCAACGATCCATACTGCCAAGAAGAGTTTTTACCATACGGACCCGGCCAACTAACAAATGTAAGTGTAGCAAGAATTTATCAATATACATAACTCTTTTTCTCGATACAGATGGGCAAACAAGAAATGTACGACTTAGGAAAACTATTTAGAAGCAGATACGATCACTATTTAGGTGACCTATACCTGCCAAAATACGTAGAGGCTCGCGCTTCGCATTTCGATAGAGCTAAAACATCTTTACAGCTGGTTCTAGCGTCACTCTTCCCGCCAAAATGCGAGACAGTTTGGAATGAAGATCTAAATTGGCAACCAATACCATACTACACTTGCGCTTTCAAGGATGATGAGGTATACCGTGATAATTGCAGAGTGTATATTACAAAAGGTTTAAGTGCTAAAGCTCTAATTGTAGAATGTTAAAAAAAGTATCTGGAGCAATACAAAGGGTCTATGAGAATTGGATTACTTCAATAATTATCCTGAAATTTCGTTCAACTAATCTTCCTAAACCGTAGATACCTAAATGGGATATAGTCTTCCAAATGTTTTATTATTGGTCTGTAGAAATCTTAATCTTATACTGCATTTACGGAATTACAATGTTCTTTGTGTCATTCAAAGTTTTCCCCTTCTTCAAGTATTACAAACTCTCCATTTCTCCATCTCGTTACAAGATTTTTGTTTTTTTACTCTTTAAGGGACTTTCATACGAAATTTGTATGCAACATAGTGACATAATATTTTTAACTTTATAGTGTTTATTGCATTATCACATACCAGTTGAAAATCTTTAAAATTTGGTCCCTCTAATAGGCGAACAACGAAGAAGTTACTGTGACGCGTATCTATAATCATTTTTTCAGTATCCTTGGGTGCATACGCCTTAGTAACCCGTTTACGTTTCCCAATTTGCGCAAAATCACAGTCGTATTCAAAATTCGATTGACCATTGATCAAAAACTTATGCTGAATATTGCTGAACTTTTATCCCTTTTACTTTAACTACTTTAACTTTTACCCCGTTATTACAAGGCAGAACATTAAAAATACTACTATTTTTTTTCGACCGATCCAGTTGTCTAAGAAAATTTCTCTGGGAGTTTTCTCTGGGAATATTCGCATTTCTAATTTTTTCAAAACAGCAGACGGTACTTTATTGTATCCTCTTCTGTAATTGACTAATTCCATAGGCACGTATGTGCCAGAAATGTAAACCGTTAGACTATAGCATGACATTTGCCTGATATAAAACTATACGTTAAGGAAACCGTTAGTTATGGAGTTATGATACTCTTTAAAGCAATGTTGATGTAACAGAATTCCACGTTTATTAGTATACTCTACAACATCTCCTCCAATTTTTCCGATGTCAGTCAACTATATGATCCATATTATCCAAACGAGAAATGAATGATAGAGAAGCAGTTGACCCACATCCTCTAACAGATTGTGTTTCACATCATCCAGCAGTAGTAAGGCTTAGGAAATCTAGCATATCTATAAATAATTGGCACCAACATTTTTTTTTTACCGTGAGTGCTTAGTTAATAATTTGTAACTGCGTTGTCATTCAAGACTACGCCTCCCATATATCCATTATATTTGGCAATGATACTTGGTTTAGGTATAGACATGCTGAAAAATCGACATCGTATTTCTTACAAATTGAATACCTCTATTTCCATTAAACCAACAAAGTTTTGCTTGTGGAAAACCCTCTAGCCTAACTAAATTGAAGAATATTTTATGGGTTTCATCAAACACTTGCATAAGAAAATCAAGCACATACTTTCCATCCAGGGTCTCAACCTTGTTCTTTACACTCTCCTCTAGTTTTCGAATTGAAAATCATGATTTTGTTGATGTTACATTAACGCAACAATAGAAATAGATGGGTTAATCCCATCTATATGGGGTGTCATTTAAAACAATGGAATTTAATAAATAAAATAGATGGAGAAATTTTGAAATAAATAAATAAATACTATTCCAGAAAATAATTGAAATCCAAATCCGTTAAGAAAAGTAATTTTAGTTAATTAAATGTTTAAATTGTTCCCCAATCACAAGTTGACAGTGACCCAATTTCTTAAAAATTCAAGGGAAATTTCTTCTACTAACTTCTAGATTAGGCAGATTGGACACAAAAAAAAAATCTAACAGATTTAAATCTGAAGATCGAGCCGGCCACTCCATATGCTGTTTATTGAGATGAACGTCATTAACTTCTTCGTCTCTCTCCATAATCCAACATTTGAATTCTTTCACGTTCATTTAAAATTGCCACTTTTAATGCTAATGATTCTTGCGTAGAATTAATAGTTAACGTAATATGTACAACGCATAAAAATGTAAAAAAATGTACATTTAGTGCTTTAATTCTGGCCAACTTGTTGTATCTTAGTTTTAGGTTTTAAACGAAATTTTTTCAGAACAAGTGTTATGTAACCACATGATATTTTTGTTTTACCATAAAGAGGGCTTTATATTCAGACAATTAAAAAGAAGTGGTAGATTCGAGTTAAAAAAACGGGTGACGTCGCAGCTAACAAACGCTTGAATGAAAATAATAAATAATACTTAAGTTATATCGATAAGAATTTCCTGCACAACCTTTGTTTATTTATTTTTTTGTATAAAATCTACAACGACGACAAAAAAGGCGTTTCGATATTTCTAACTCACTCGTATATAACTACTTTTTCATAATTTCCATGACGCCAGCTGCGAACTTTCATAATTTCAATTTGAATAAGCCACAAATTATATTTAGCTACTTTATAATGATCATTGAAAGAAAACTATTTATGATTTGTATTCCTTGCCACTTATCCGTAACCTTTTCCTTTTCTATTTTATATTTTCTGAACCTTCCTCTCACATAGTAGCCCTTCTACTGTCCATTTTGCAACTAAAAGAAAGCATAGGAAAACACACTTAGTGTTTGCGTTTGTTACTAATGATGAAGGGCGGCACTTAGAACATAGGCCACCTATTGAACTAAAATTGAATTGTCGACCTATCGTTTTTGGCACATATTCTCTTCCATGATATTTTTATAGTATTGAATTCAAACCAATTAATTTGGTACTTGGACCCTTTGTAACTTATACTCTTCAATTTCTAAGCAAATTTTGGAAAATACTACCATTAGTTTGTAGATTTTAGGTACCGCCTTTGGAGGAGCTGAATTCCTCAAAGCATACGAAGAATTCTTTAAAGACGAAGGCAAACATATTTTTGAAGGCCACGAAGAACTGTTAACGTACTTGAGGAAACATGCCGGAGGAGATTTTAACACTACAAGAAGCGCGTGGTATCTATACGCAACATTAAGCACTGAGGTTTTATCATAGAGAATTCTAGTATAAGACAACATTTTTATGATTGATAAATTTTATATTACCAGCATGTGAATGGATTAAAGCTACCAGATTGGACAGCCTCGATATTTCCTGAGGAACTAGGTAAGCTTGCTTTTAGGGAATACATCGCACAAACAGCTACGAAGCAATTGAAGAGGTTAATTGTTGGTAAGTTTAATGCGTCCTATCAGTAACTTGCTCCTATTATCTCATTTCAAGGGAATTTTATGCGAAAGATACTGACCGATACCAAAGCGAAAATAAATGGAGCTTCAAGTCGCAAAATTCATCTGTATTCATGTCATGATACCAATATCGCTGCATCTTTAAATTTTTTCAATCTGTTGCCTCTGTATCACTTTCCAAAGTATGCTGCTTGTATTATATTGGAAGTCCACAATATTGACAATAAGTATGTCATAAAAGTATGTAGATAGAATGAGTGCATGTTAGTATATCTATCGCCCAAATTCCTGTGTAAATTTTAGCTGCTGTATAGACAGTCAAAAGATGCAGACCTTCAATACATGACTTTCTCAAATGGAACTGTTAGTTTGAATCTGGAGGATTTTGCCAAAATAGTAGAAGACTTGTTTATTGAAGATAAATCCTAATAAAATATTTTTGGATACACAGAAAAACAGAGCATGGACTAACCTTTGTAAATTATCAGTTTTCTTATTTTGTTTAATAGATACAATGATTTGAAGATGGTCTGGTTGCTTTACATAACAATAAATATTCTCTAGTTCAAAAGAATAAAGGATACTTTTCAAATAAAAATTCTGCTTCCAAATTCATGTGGAAGCCTTTTTATTTTAATTTTATGTAAAGGGAGAGCATGCCAATAATGGTAAATTATATTGTTACAACTTTGCAAATAATCTACTCTTTATTTAATATTTATTATTGTCGTGTTTACTATCTTGTCCGATACATCTAATTAGCAATTCTCTGATTACACATGGGGGAAGCACAGAAAAGTATGAACAAAGTCATTCGTCTCAAATAAAATTAGTCTTTCCATAACCGGTTACGTAAATAACTATTAGATCGCTTTTTGCGATTGACGATTTTGTTGTATTCAACATTCAATTGTTTATTTGTGCAATTGAAACTACAGCGAATTAATTAATTCCTGGTTCTCGAGATTAAAAATTTATTTTTCAGTTAAAACTAAAATTGCATTAAAATTAAAACTTTTAATTCCGACTACGCAGATGATTTAATTCCATCCAACAATATTTTCAATTGCCTTTGGTGTACCCAAATAAAAATAAAGTCACTAATTTTTATAAAAAGTTAGGATTTTCTTCTTTTCTTTTATTAGGCAGTAGTCTCGATAGTTCGAGTAACCATAGGTACTTTTAAAACTCCCTTTTTCCTAGAACCTCCTTCACTCGCAAGCCGTAATTTGTGTAAGAAATTAGAAATCAAGGTGGACTCAAAGCAATTTTTTCGTACTAATGTCGACATTATACTTTTATTCCATGACGTCAGTCGGCACCCAATTTGAATTCCGAACCGAGACATTAACCACCGCGTAAAATAAAACACCTACTTCAATTACAATGTTATATATTAGGTGTTAATAATAAAAATAAACAAATAACAACGCGATAGAGGTAGAAAAATAATAAGATCTCAAGATATAATACACTAGTAGGAAGCATCTTAATTATATGGGTCATCTCCTAATATATCTCTATATTCTTCCATAAATTCATCTAAAGGCCAGAAACTTCCAATATTAGGAAACTCCAATAGTTTCGCTTCTTCGTTTTCACTAATTTGGTATTTCACCTGAAAATATTTTTCTTTAATTTAATCATTTACTTTAAATTACTGATCCACAGCAGTGAAGTATATCGATAATAATAATAAAAGGGAATTCTTCACTCTACGATTCCTAAAAATTAGCTTACTTTAAAACCGTAGACACCATCAATGTTATGTAATTCGATAGTGACATTCGCACAGAAATCAGGGTGCCTCCAATCGAACACATTCAGCGCCTTCAGAATCATGCCCACTGTAAAATCGTGGCCTGAATACAGATGCAATCTAGCGCTTGACGCGTTTTTCGTTTTTGACACAGAGTCTTCAACAATCTTCTGTAATAATCGGCCTAAAAGTAAAAATATTTTCACTGAATTTGTATCAAATATTTTTTATATTATATATTACTTAATAGTAATTACCAATTGTTAATGATTGCAATCTTTTCGTCGATGACGAAACGTGGAATTCCTGTAACGCATATTCTTCTATTTTGTGAGGCCAGACTTCTTGCGTCCATTCCGGCAATTTCAGTCCAATTTTTTCCTAGAATGAAACCCTTATACAAACTGCAAATAATATAAGTTACTATCGAAATTGCACAATCAAAATTGATGTTTCCAAATTCGTTTTACGATTATTATCTCGAAAACGTTGAAAATTCATTTTTATACGTTATTAACCTTTAGTCACGACATATTACACACAGTTTAGCACAGAGTAATAGTAATAAGATCCTTGTAAGGTCTCCTGTTTTATTACGAAAAATGGAAATTGCAGACAAATTAATGCAAAAGTAGAACATGTTCAAATTCATTAAGTTCTAAAGCTTGGTCGAGTTCATTATACAAAATTATTCAATATAACTATAAATTGACATAATATGTGATGAATTCTGAAAATTGATGAATAAAATGAAGCATAAACTTGTTTTCAACAAGAATTACTGCTTTAACCGTTAATGCTTTCGTAAAAATGTATAAGTACATTTTGCATTTAAAAGTGCTTTAATGTGTATATTAAGTTGCATACACACACTATTCAACGCAAACATATGTTCTACGTCATGACATGACATTAGGTACGCAATACTATAAGTGCGCCAAATTTTGTACATTTTTTGTACCACGACATGAAATGCATAATACATAATTCTAGCATTAGAAAGAATTCATTTATAATCGTATACAACGAACGGCGTTGCTGTCTATGTGGAGGTACGTCCTCCTCACTCTTCAGTTTCCCCGCGCACATGCCAATCAGTCTCCTGAGCAGCGGTAAATTATTACTGATGTCCATGTATTTTAGTAGAACTTTCTGACGTGATATAGGCCTTGCGTAGAAAACATTTTATAGTCAGAAATCTTCTACATAATTGCTAGCCAGTGAACAGGTACGATGGTCTCTAGATAACGTCAAATAAATTCTGAATGAAGAATGCCTCAAAATTTAGCTCACGCAAGATTTAATAAAGATGTAGATTTGCAAGGGTTCATAAGAGAGCTTGGAAGTTGTAAAAACTCTACAATGAATATCCCATCCCCGTTCCATCCTCAAAATTTAATTCGAAATAAAAATATAGAACCTTTAAATGTGAGCACGTGCCATTATTTATTACTGGCAAAAGAAGTGATACATTCAGGGGCCAATTAGAGTTGAGCGGCAATAAGAAACGAAAATGAAGTTATTTAAGAGATTTGGGAGGGCGCCATCTCTACCCACCTCTGGCTACGCCCATGCATTCAACCGTTGGAAACCTCCACTGGATATATTATTTTTAATATTTGAGGTCTTGTTTTTTCCAAAAACGTAACTTTTTCTTTTTAAATAATTGTGTTTGCATTTTTAAGTTATGTAAGAAACGTTTTGTAGCTTAGCGCTCCTTTTATTTAATTCATTAAAATTAAGTAAGCCTGCAGAAACGAGTACGCTTCACGTAATTAACAGATACTAGACGGACTCGTGTTTCGTCGACTCTCTGGGCAATATGAACCCATTTTCATGAGACGAATAAACACAAGTCTATCTAGTCTTTGCTAATTTAGTGTTGAGCAACTCGTTTCTGCAAGCTTACTTACACTGCCAATTGTGTTTTCTATTACAATTCTACGAATATTCGTTTTTAAGGGTAATTGTTGAGTGTTGATACATTCGCTACATTTTTTCCATCAATTGTCGGTACACTGCCAAAATGAGCGATAGCCAGTGTTGCCAGCACTTTTAGCAAAAATTTAATAAATCGATAACAAGAGAGTTGTCTGAAACTGCATGTAAAAATTGTTGCGCCATCTAGTACGCAAACCATCAAATCTAGTACATTCAAAAATAAAAGTTGGTAAGTGTACATATTCTTTTTGCTAGGAATATTTTTCTCTAGTTGGTTTAAATATGGTCTACCTATCGCGGTCATATGAAGGTTGTATGGGGTTCCCCCAAACTTTGCAAGTGTAGCAATTAAATTTAACGATAAACGAAATAATGAAGATTTTTCCAGAACAAGTGGAGGATTCGTTAACAAATTTACCGCGAAGAATACCATGAACAGTTGAACAAAGAGTGGCAACATCAATTTGAATAAATACCCCGTAAGAGGCGAATGAATCATTAATTGAAAAGAAAATTAAGCACGGGACCTAAGATTTAATTTTGGTCAATTTCTGAAAAAGATACAATAACACGTCATCAAATGTAGATATCGTGTTTGTAGAATATTGTCCTTCATAAATTACATTTGATGGAATAATTTTGTAGCATTTTGTTATAAAAATGATTTTTAGTTCTACTTTTACAATAAACTTTCGCAATGTAGCACCATCTAGTACGCAGATAGGCAAACCTCCTACGCAAGTAACCAAATCTAGTACATTTAAAACTAACAGTTGGTAGGAATGTGTAAACACATTCTTCTTGTTCGCAACATTGATGGCAGCCTACTAGATAAGTCAACTGCATTATAGATTGATACAAATAGCTTTTCTTTAGAAAAAAGTACAAGTTAAATGTTACGATGTAGTGAACAAGTACATTTTTAAATACATTATTGAATTGTTTAAAAGTGTGTAAGTTATTTCCATATTACGAAAAGCACGCTGAATGATAAATACCATCAAACTTTAAAAGAACTTGCTTTGGAGCAATTGGGGATATGATTTACTTTAAAAATAACAGCTTCAATTGCGTTAGTGTGTAGTTGTGCAATGTGATTTAATTCAACATATTAAGAAACTGTTCCAAACATAAATTTGTTTGCAGAATGTTAAATTTTTTATGGAACAAATAAGTTTCTAGTATTGTACGTAAAAAAACTAATTTGTTCCAAAAATTCATACATTAACATGCTGTGAATTGTTTTCAATACGATTTCACGTATCCTAAGTCACATTATCGTTAATTACATGCTTCATTACTAACAATTTTAATATAATATATGTATATTTAATATTACCTCAGCTGCTAAAGTACAGGCCAGAGAGAACATTACCCTCGGGTTCTCGATTTTCATGCCGCTATGTTTCTCAACGTATTCCACTACGTCGGAATAATGATTCAAACCATTAGTATACATTTCATCAAAGCGTTTATTGTATTCATCAACTGCAACTTTATCGTAAAAAAATCTTAGGAACATCTACAAGAAATATGTAATTAGACAAATTAAAGAGATGGCAATATTTGTTTCCATTACCTTATCATCGTTTCTTGGAATACAGTTATATGGTATTGGTTGCCATGGGATTCCATCGAACCATACCTGCTCTCTTGTTGGTGGATATAAAGCTGCTAATACCAGTTGCAATGTCATTTTGGTTCGGTCATAATCTGATGTCCAGGCATCCAGTTCTTCAGTTTTATATATATCATTTAAGAAATGTCCATATTGCCTACGTAAGCTCTGCCCGAACCTGTAAGCCCTTTTCTTCCCTTCCTATTGCATTAGCGAAAAAAAATGTATCATTTTGCAATTTAAAAGAAAAATTACTTACATTTGTTAGCTGCCCATAGCCGAAAAGCGAATAATCATAATCCTTGTGCGGATCCGTAGGATAAATCGCGTTCCTCTCCGGAGTCCTGTCTCCGTGTCTAAAAATCTATGAAATAAAATGAAAAATTCCAATTGAAAATTGATATTTAATTATTTGCAGATAGATGGCAGCATAGCGAAACAAATTGAAAATTCAATTTAATTCCATCGACAACATTAACTTACCACATGTAATAGGACCAGCGTATCAGTCATGGTACGAATGTATCGATTTCCCTTCTGCAGCGGGAATTTATAGTTACTTAGCTTTATCAACATTTTAAGATGTATAATCGGCCCACTTCCCGCTAAAAAAAAAAAAAATATTAACATAGATCACAGCATAAATATAAAAAATAACGCGGATTATGATGATAAATTTTAATCACGCACGTCATCATAATGTCCTGTAATATAAAGCGGTAAAACGTATTCCAATTAGAGTTTATCAGCTATTGTGGTGCATTGCTTAAATTTTACTTACGTCTAAAATTAATCAATATTTTATATTATCAGATACGTAATGGTCTGACAAACACGCTCTGTTTAAATAATGATTGGAAAAAGAATGTCGGAACGTTTAGGTGCGCGGGCTTTTTGCATTCATTTACATTGTAAATACAAATGTTGCTACCAATGCTCTTAATAACAGCTTTGAGTCTGTTTCTAAACAAATACTTAACAAAAATATTTTTTGAGTCAAATGCGATATTTTAATTTTTTTTTAACAACCGTCCCCTACTATTTTATTAAACACTTTAGCGGAATTAATTAAGTCTACAGAAAGAAAGTTGGTGAAATTGCTAATATATTCTAGTGCGTCATTGAGGTGAAGTGCATGTACTTGCACTTCTTATTCATTAATTGCGAGTCCATTAATAATATTTTGTGGGGGAAAATCAAAGTCACAAGTTATTTTCAATAATTTATATCCTCGAAATATTTCTTGTAATAAACTTATAAAAATCATATGAAATCCGACAGTCTAAAATCACGTCATCCATAACAACAGAAATGATAGTGGTTAAGCCAACCAGAAAAAGTATCAAGTCGTTGGGTTGGCGTTCCTGTGAGTAAACAAGTGGGCAGGCATTTTTCGAAAAGAGTATCCAGAAATGAGATCCAAAAACTATTCTGAAGAAAATAAGAGAGAAAATAGACTCGAAAAGCTAAGAAAAACTACACTAGAGGGGATTTCTAAAAAAAAGATGTGAATTATCAAACTAGAAGGGAAAAACAGGGATTGTGAAAAAGAATTCCAAAACAAACACTATTATTGAAAATAAAAGACAGGCACTTGTGATTATTATTTAATTCGATTTTTCATTTATTAAGATGGAGATTTTTTAAAAAATCCTGCGAATGAACAGTTTAAGCGTGTAGTCTAATTACACGCAATATCGCAATATTTACTGGTCTTTAAATATAAATTATGTTTTGCGAAGTAAGGTCAACATGTTTGTAATTACACTGTTTTAAATGACACACAATTGCTATATGTGGTTTTCATAAAAAAAAAGTAGTCGGTGATCCATTATTGTTTCCACAAATAAAAAGTAATAAGAGTACAGAAAAATATTATATTAGCCCGGTAGAGGATATGTAAAATATTCTGTCATGCTTGGCAGAATATTTTATATTCATATATAAGTTCAAAATCTATTTTCGGTGTTATCGTCAGTTCCGTTTTCTGGGAATTTCAACCTATTTTCAGTTCACTTTGTTTACATTTAAATATGCTTTAACCATTGCCGATCCGGGTACAGATTCTTAGCAACGATTTTCTATATAACCATCTATTTAAAAGACTGTTAGAAAAAGCAGCAGTATTCTTATGCAAATAGTTATTTCTATTTTAACACAGCATAGCATACCGAATATAATTAGAATATATAACTATGTATGTATTTAACTGAAGTGCAATTTTTCAAATTTCGGGCGGCGCGTCAGGACCGTAGTATGTATTCATAAACATGTATGCACATAGCTGACTGCGCGAAGCGAATATAAACATCGACCGCCGATTATCCAAGATGTTTGATGGAAATATATATACTACATATACAGGATGTTTCTTAAATCGTGTCATAATTTTTTAAAGATAACATAAATCACTAAACTAAATTCAACCCGGTATTTCTTTGTCTCTGTCTAATAAAATGTAATTTCTTTCACTGATATGCATACGAAAAAAACACCGCAGTAAGTATTTATTCGTATGTATGTTTTAATGTATAATAATGCATACAACAACACATTAAAACATTTTTTTGTTAGTATTTAAATATAAATACTAACAAAAAACACCGTTTTGCAGAATAAAGCGGCAATTAAAACGAACAAAGTACTACTGTCTCTCCGATTTGGTTTACAACCTGATCATTATAATTTTGTGTGGAAATTTATTTCAATAACAGACAAAACTAAGCAACTACTAATTAGTTAAATAATAGTGATTAATTACGATTACAAAGTACAAAAAACTATGAAAGGATTTTTTTTCTTATAATTACAATTTCAAATAGAATGTAATTGACAATTACTTTTTTAATTACATTTGCAATTAGATTTTTTTATAAAATCTGAGGAAAAACATTTTGGTGTTAGCTTGTCTATATAATATATAAATTTGAAAGAAAATGTCCCAACTCACTCGCTAATGATTTATTAAAAAAAAATAGATCATAATTTATTAAATTAAAAAAAACAACAAAACAAATAAGCTAACTATCCAAGAGTAAGTATAAAATAAAATGTGTATAAAAGTTAAAATATTAAAAACATGACCAAAAGATGTGTTGTCGATAGAATATCATATATAGGGCGAAAAAAATGGAACAACACTCATCATCAGCAGTAAAAGGTATTAAAAATGTTTCCGCGTATACGAACTAATTTTTTTTTTTTAATCTTATTATTGAGCTCTAAAATAATATTATTCCTATTAGAGGAGGCCAAAAAAATTAATTGAAATATTGTCTTATTTTCACTTTGGGAAAGAGATGAATTGTATGAAATAAGTACCTCTTTGTAGGACCTACCGAGTGTTGTAAAACGCCGCTTTCCGTTTCGGCGGAACTTCACGTTTAGGGGGTGAATGCAATCTCTGAAATTTGAACGATTTTCGAATTTTTACAATTTACATCGTTATTACGAATAAAAAATACGCCTTCCGTAAGTCCATCAATTTAGCCCGGATGAGATTTTCTGCCATCCCTAGCACTACCTCCCCATTCCCTTGCAAAGAGGGGATTCAATAGAAAAGGGCACAAGTGATCCCTGGAAAATACCATTTACGCATATATATATACTTGCTGCTCCCACACCTCCACTACCTGGAAAAAAAAATTAATAACCTGTATACTATCGATTTTATTTTGGGACTGTGCCAATTTGAAGCGAAGATATATATTTATCACGAGTAGGTGATTATTTAAAAAAGCAATATATATTATCACGCGTCATTTAAAAAAAATGTTTTGCAAATTTCTGGCAGAGCCACTATATACAGGTGTGTATGAAGTGTTCTTAATATGTAATATTTTGTAGTGGAACGTAGCAACGTGGTACGCGTTCATTCAAGCAATATTATAACTAGAATGAAAAGCAATTAACTAGAAATGATCCACGTGAAATAGAACTACATGATGGAATAGAAGATGTAATTGATACGAGTATTCGGGAAACTTTTTTTACGTTTGAGATCAACAATGGATTAGAATTTGATTATATGTTTCGTCCACATACTAGATAAAAGTGAGCCACCTTCATACTCTGATTTAGTGGAATGTTTAGGAAAGAATAAAGAAACATGTGGACAGGTAGGTGGTAATACAGATCCTGATTATAAGAGGAAGGCCGTTGAATTTTGGAGATTGGGCAAATAAGTAAAACGATCAGTAGCTTCTGTACAATCCAAAGTTAAAAATAAGAAATCTAGAAAGAAAAAGTATTTAGAAAGAGGAGGAACACGCAGAGAAATGCTATTGCGTTGCCAAAGATTTCATAGCGTCCGTTAAGCCGTGCATCGAAATGTGTAGGACTGATGATAGAAAGCAGATGAGAGCGGGTTTGATCTGGAACTGTACTCTAATCTATAAGGGAGATAAAACAGTTGAATATGTTGTAGAATCTATAACATTAGACTATACTGCCTATAATATCGGTTGCAGGAAAACTTGTATTACTTTTGCAAATAGTATTTAAGGAGACTGAAAGCTCATTTGGCCTAACTTATTCCAGGTTGGTACTAATATTTCTCACGTCTTCAAACCATAATGTTTTATATTTGTTAGGCCTCAAATGTTAAGGTTGAGGCTTCTACGTCGGACAAATTAACATCCGAAATATTTAGGAAATGGTTGACGGATATGTTTTTGCACCAAATAACAGATAACTTTGCTACTCGACTCTCGGAGTAGCCACTGTCCTGCTAAATTGCAGGAGTATATACCTACGCATATTCTAACCATTGCCAAGAGAAAAACCGGTATGGTGCAGCTCCTGGATGTATATGGGTTTCGTGAATGGAAAGCATTTGTGAAACCGTTTTCAGATCAAGTTTTACTCGGTTATAAGAAAATTGATTTACATCAGCGGAATAACATAATAAAATTGCAATCTTTAGTTCGCAATCAATGTAAAGGGTAACTTTGTAGCATAGAAAAGTTTTGTTTTAGATCGTTTAGATACTGTGAAACATCAAGGTGCACCTTATTTTTCCTTTGAGCTGATTGTGCGAGCCCTTCAGTTCCTTCATTAAAGTCAAATAGGCTACTATTTGCTACAAATTTTTGAGTCCGCCTTTAGAGATAAGACAAACCGTCGCGACGATGTATCTATAATTGGAATTTGAAATTGAAATTGTAATTGTAACTTTTAAACAGCCAAAAGACTTTTTGTTGGGGAATAATAGTACTCTTTTTTAATGATGTTTTTATTTTCATCATTTTTGTGATAATTTAGAATACATCCTGTATATAGATATCTATGCACAACAACGAAATTCAATCCTGTCATGTCTCTTAGAGTTAGCTAGCACTCTATATGCATATGACTGAGGGGAGCTTTCAAATAATTTAAGATGTTTTCGAATACAACGATCCTTTGGCTAGTTTTATACAAATAAAACTTGTTTATATTGCATAATATTTCCGATACTTGCATTGAATCGAAATGATTAGTCATAATGATATTGATAATGTTATCATAGAGGATGCACGTGTTAAAATTCAGAGGACGTACGCCATTCACGCGAGACACACGTTTTTTCCATTATATTGTTTTACAACTGGCTAAATGCTATAATTAATTTGTTTTTTTTTTATGCAATGACTTGCCAAATTACGAATTCTATGACAGATTTCGTATACCGAATTTGCCTTGCCTGTTTTTGTAACTAAAAATGTATATTTAGCTCACTCTGTGCTTGTCAATCCCATAACACAATACAAATTAGTAACAGTTGGTTATTTAGCAAAATCGAGTTGCGTTGAATATTAAATTAACCAACAGTAGATCAAATCAACAGTATACACCGTAAAAACTGCATGTTAACATTGGTAAAGTAATTAATTTGTTGTTTCAAGAAAAATGATAAGCGTTACAATAAACAATTTAGTTATTGTCATTTTAAAATTATATATTTTTTACGGTACTTATGTGTAATGAATTAATTATCTACACTTACATAACAAAGGCATACAGTGGAAGCTTCAATCAATTAGTTACACAATAAAAAAAGTTAATTAAAATAAATAAGTTTAGTATAAGTAACAAAATACTAATCTAGCAGCAGGCACTTTTCATGTCCTTCACCTTTGTAACCTTATTTTGTCAAATTTAATTTTCGTTTCGTTCTAAAATGTAACTTTCCTTATTGAAAACTTATTTATGATATTCCTGTGTAATTTTGACGAGCTTAAAATCTTTTGTCATGCGTCTTTGTCTTTCGTTATTTTTTTTTGCACTTGTACCACAATTTGCTAACGCATCCTGATTATATGTATTGTCCCAGTTAGAACAGTTCTTGCCACTGAATCTTTGATACTAGAATTTACTCATAAAGTATTCAAATTAACGCCGCCATAAATAATTAGTTGAGTGTAGGCTTTCACGACCGTAATCCATTGTAGAAATGTCTTTCGGGTGATGTCGTGTAGTTGATTTTTAACTTGACGTTTCGCTGACTATCCTGTCAGCTTCTTCAGAAGATTTCT